>APFE030443170.1:122418-162300 GCA_000404065.3 Pinus taeda | reverse complement strand
GTAAAAGAATGTTTAGAGAGGAGAGTTTGTTCAAGAGAATTATGCTAAATCCAATTTTACTTGCTCCTAATTCTGATATTCAATTGCTGGAGCCTTCTCATTGATTGAGATTCTTTTTCCATATTTCTTCCACTGTTTTCCTGCAAAAGAAATCAAAATAAATTAAAATGCAATCAAAATATCATTTCTGGCAGTTAAATCAAACCCAATCAAATTCTATTTAAATAAATAATTAAAAACAAAATAGAAGCTACATATTGATACTTGGAATGATTTGATTGGTAAAGGATATCATTAGCCAATGGATCTGCAATTAGAAGAGGCTTTGGACAAATGAAATTGAAAACTATAACTCAGAAAATTGATTTTGTTTTTCAAAATTCGTAGCCTGATCTTCTACTTGATTTTTGGCCTAATAAATGATCAAATCTGTTGGTGAAACCTCTTTCAAAATGTTCTCCTTGATTTTCTCTTTCCAATGAGCTGTCCTGGGCCTCATTTGGCCAGGTAGAACTCAAGTTATGAGCTTCCAAAGTTGATGGGTCAAATCTGATATAAATCTGGAAATTCTGTTGCTGGGCTAAAAAAACTCAAAATTATCATTAAAAATTAAATCCTAAATTAAAATTCTAATTAATTGTTAATTTATGAATTAAACTAAATTTTAATGAACTATTTATTAACCTAATTAACTGATATCTAAATGATGATTAAATTTAAATTAATCAAATTAATTAAACGTTATAAACTAATTAATATGATTTATTAATTAAATAATACATATTAATTTAAATAATATAATATATATTACATATTATTTTAAATAATATAATATTACATATTACATATATATATCTAACTAATATATATTAAAAATATAAACTAATTATATTACCATAATATATATTAAAACTAACCATGTTAAATATACTAACTTTACTCCTTACGTATGAATGTTTTCTTTTAAAAATTTCAAACTAACACGGCACTTAAAATCCATGTATAATAAAACTTACGATAATGCTTTGTTAATGAGTGGTGAATCGCATCGGCATATCGGGGAGTATCGTATCGGCATATCGGGGAGTATGCTATAAGGCTTATGCGAAATGATTATCATGCGAAATCCCGATGCGATATCGCATCGGGGTATGAAGGCCCTCATTAAATCAAATATGTTTTTTCAAGCCATCGTGTATCGGGGAAGGTGGAGTGGATATGGTATCGGGGGTTTTGAAAATGCATTGCGAATAAGACTTGCGATGTGACAAAAAGTCCCGATGCAATTACTTTTATTTTATATATATTAATTTTATATATTAAATTTTAATTTAATTAAATCAATTATATTTTATATAATAATTAATTTAATTATTTTGAAATTTAATATATAAAATTAATGTTTTGTTTTGATTTTATTTTAATGAAATTTAGTTATGAAATTAACTAAACTACAGTTATTTGGAAAATAAATGAAAAATAAACTACAGCCACTTGAATGTTTAGATTTTTGAGATTATGATTTGATTTGGAAATTGGAGTAAATTTCTTAAATCTCGATAATTAATAATTTGGCTACATGACTAAAAAATGAAAAATGTTAGTAAAAACTTGCTACGGGTTAATATTTAAAATGAATGCCTTATTGAACTCATATATTTACAAAATGCAATATTGTACATTTTATACAATTTTAACCCAGGCTAGATAAATGATGAGACTTCAAAGGAGTGCCATTTTCAAACCAGTTGACCAAATGAGGCGAAACAAGCGTCAATGGGAAGCTTATAAAAAATCAATTCTAACAAAGCAATCAAAACAAGAATCCAAAGAAAACTAAAAATTAACGAAAGCATAGGGCAACCAACTAAAATAAAAATCCAAAAAGGTGCTTCGCCCAAATTTTTATAGAAAGGGTCCCCATTATTTGAAGTAAACACATCCATAATGGGGGGTTGTGTTTTTACCACAACAGCTTCTCACAAACACATTGGTCACATCATCTACTTCATCAAATTTCTTACCATGAGGTGCACTAGTTAATGTCTTACACAAAGTGATTACACCTAATGTTTAAAGACATTGAAGTAAGGGTTATGGGTTGAAATTAGATAATGGATCATGATGTGTGGAATTTGTGCTTGTTGCCTTATTTCATCTTGGTGGTCATCCTTTCTTCCAAGTCAAGTGTACCGCTTGGGGTTTTTCCTTCACTATCTAGTAGGGGCACAAATAATTGGCCTTGATTGATATGGGTGGACTATCCTTTCACACATGTAATTCAACATTTATCCTTTATTTCGTTTGGTTGTTTCTATTTGCTTGTACTATTTCCCTGCTTGCCTCATTCAATAAGAAGGGGGGCTTGGAAATTTCCCAAAGGTTGATGTAGGTGCAAAATGAAGGAAGATAAAGGAATATGCCAAAGTGTCAAAATGAAAAATTATGGCAAGGTATAATTGTTAAAATCCAATTTAACTTGAGTTCTATCCCCTCATATGGGGGCATCACCTTAGCTCCATGTTTATCATGCCTATCAAAGTAAAAGGGACTTATGAAAACATCCCAACCCTAATGAGAAATAATTACCTCATCCTAAAAGGGTCTTAAATGAAATCAATGAAATCTTGCTAATCAAGACAGATATGTTGATTGATGTTGTCATTGATGTCACATTCAGCCATTGGTGATTAGCATAAAGAGTGCATCATCTTTGGAAGCAGTGAAGGAAAGAATGAAAGTCTTGACATGAAAGTTTTAACTTGAACGCTTTTAATATATGTTAGTAAATTGCATTAATTAGAAGTAACAATGGACAAGAGTCCCATAAAAAAGGAAAGGAATCCTTTGCACATTCCCCACTCTTGTTATGTCAAATAAATGTGAAACTTCACTCTAGACCATCACCATTATGTATTCTTCATCATCTTTTTCCCAACGGTAGGTGGCATGCCACGAAGGCTCTGTTTGTTGAGGAGATATGCTCATTTGAAGATAGTATATGAACCATTTCATAAAACATAAAGACAGAAAATCTTAATTACTTTTTCATATTGATATGTGTGGTCGGTTATTGTTTAAATAAAATGAAAAAAACCCCATTGGGTGTGGACAAAGGTCATGCAGGTGGTTGTTGTTTAAATAAAATAAAAAGTGAAAACCTTGTTCGAAGGAATGATTCATGCATGAAATAAGCTCAGCTATATGGTCAGCTTGGTGAAAACTTTGAAGAAATTATTAAACCCATGGCTTTCTCCATAACCTTCAACCTACAAATTCATGTATAAATATCCATGTCATGGTGAAGAAGGATATGGAGCTTGTGGTGAAAAGGAAAGAATACATGTTATAAGTTCACTAGCAAAAGTTTCTTTTTTGATTCATTTCGCTGAGATTTGGATTGTACTATTTGGAAGAGTGCTAAGAAATTTGGTCTAATTTCTATGAAGAATGTAAATCATCCAAGACTGGTTCTGGTCCAAGAAAAGGATGTTTATGGTCTTGATCAAGTTCTAGCTCAAAGGCATATTTATTATATGTGCCTTGCACCATAATTCGTTGTAAATGAGGAATTATCTCTTAAATTGTTGTTAATGATGATTTGAGAATTCATAAGTTCGATGGAATTTATCATTCGAACCCCTGGTGAAATTCAAAGGCATAGATTATGATTTGTAAATACATGGTCTAAGATTTATTTAATTTGTATTGTTCTGCGGAATCACTATGACAATGGTTTGAAGATTCTTTATGGCATCATTATGAAAATGGTTTGAAAATCATGAGGTTTCTTTTTTATTAGCTTGTGACATCAACATAAACATGGCCTAAGGTTCTTTTGCGACATCATTATGACAATGGTCTTATCTTTATTTTATTGGTTTGTGGTGTGATCACATAGCTCATGATGACAGTGGTTTGAGGGTTCTATGATTTCATATCATGATTTGGACCATATTTGGTTGATGTCATTTTTTAGCCAAAGTCTAAATCTTGGTGCAGGTTCAGTTATAGCAAAACCTTTGGAGAGGCAAAGATTAACCTTCAAGATTTTAAGTACGACCGATTGAAATCATTAGAAAATGACATTTCTGCGATTTTCATTGATCGCACAAAACCCTAAATAGGACTTGTTATAATATTGACATCATGATCAAGCATGTGAGTATTAGATAGCGTTTCTGCTGGTTCCAAAAATTTGATGTCCCAAGCGTTTGAAGTTTCAATGATCATCCCTGCAGTGTAAGTAGATCACAAGCGTTGTTCCTATGAAAGCCACGTAAGCGTGTAACCAGAAGTACTAAATTCCTGGGCCAGCAAAGTGCAAAAGGTAGATGAACAAATCGTTGTTATAAGGATCTGCTTCAAATTGGGCCCATCAAAATTTCTGAGATAAACTAGAAAACCATGATCATAATTAAGCAATTGTATGATTATATATATGTAATATTGTTGGGTTGTGTTATATTCTTTCCACGACTAGCCCACCTAGTTAACCGGGGGGTTAGAGCGGGGGAGGAGTCCCCCCCTCTGTTGCGCTGACTACGTAGTGGGGGGGTCATAGGGGGGCGGCAACCCCCCCGTCTAGGGGGTTTGAAGGGGGCGGGTAGCCCCCCTCTACGGGGTCTAGGGAAGTGCCCTGAGAAATTTATTTTTGGATCCTATATTAGGTTGGGCAAACCTACCTATGGTTTTGTGCATGGTTTTCGCATATGGTTTTGGACACGATGGTTTTTGGTCCATGGTATTGAATGCTTCAACGTGTATAAATATGTATTGCAACATTGAAATGAACATAATGAAAAATCAAGCTGGTAGTCCCGATTTTGGGATCCAGGGGAAAATCTCTGTGTATATGTGTTTTATGTGTTATGCTCTCGCATTGTTTATTTTCTGTGTTTTAGAATTCATATGCAGGTAAATTTATGTACGGGGTTAAAAGCTACATTTGGTATCGGAGATGTTTTGGCTTCAAGGGGACACCTTTGTTGCTGAGGGGTTTCACTTGGGCCTATGGTAAACCCTGTTCAGTGGGAGATCTGCGGGATCGATTCTGGTGGTGAAAGAAGATGACGAGTAATGGAAAGATAGAGATCGATAAATTTAATGGTCAGAGTTTTGAGTTATGGAAACTCAAGATGGAGGATCTGTTGGTGGATAAAGATCAGTGGATCGCGGTAGATCTAAGTACTAAACCAACAGGAGTATTCGATGAAGAATGGAAGAAGTTGGATCGGAAGGCTAAGAGTACAATACGATTGTGTGTCTCAGATTCAGTATTGTTGAATGTATCAGGGGAAGCTACAACGAAGGCTTTGTGGGACAAGTTAGGGACTTTGTACCAATCTAAGTCTCTGGTGAATAAACTTTTCCTATGAAAAAAGCTATATAACCTGAGGATGAAAGATGAAGACTCGGTGACAGAACATTTGAACGCATTTAATATTGTGGTAAGTTAGTTATTATTTGTTGACATTAAAATTTCATATGAAGATAAGTGCATCAGTTTGTTGTGTTCTCTACTAGATTCGTGGGATAGTCTGGTTATTGTAATAGGTAGCAATGCAACTGCCTTGCAGTTTGATGAAATAGTCTCATCCTTGCTGACGAAGGAGATGAGACGGAAAATATGGAGAGCCAGAATGGTGATGCCTTGTCTATGAGGAAGGTCCCAGAATAAAAAAAAAATAATCATCGAGTGGGGATCTAAATCTAGAGGGAGAATCTAAATCTCCAGGAAAACCTGTAAAGTGGTGTGTTGGAATGCGGAAAGGAAGGGCACTACAAAGGGACTAAATCTAAAGCCCTGAAAAAAGAAAGGGATCTGATGATGCCCCTTCTGCAACGCAAAAACTACCTTAGATGAAGGTGGGGATGTGTACTTGGCTTCTTAAAAATAAAACAGGTAATCACGAGGCATGGTGATTAACTCAGGTGCATCCTTAACTTCATCCCCAAAAAAGAGTGTTTTGCGAGTATGAGAAATACATGTGGTAGTGTCTTCTTAGGGATGATAAGGAAGGCTAGAATCATTGGTTGTGGAAAAGTAAAGTTGAAGTTGCAAGGTGGAAGGGTTAGAACACTTCCGGGTGTTTTGCATATTCCTACATTGGCCAGAAATATGATTCTTGTAAGCAAGATGGATGACGCAGGTGTAAAAACAGTGTTCAAGAAGGATACCTCCAAGATGGTTTGGGGAGCACTGGTATTGATGCGGGGAGTTTAGATTGGAACTTTGTACAAGCTGCAAGGTAGCACTGTTGTTGATGGGTGAAACAGTTTTTTGGTTCCTGAAAGTGGAGCAGAAAATCTAGTGGTCTCTAGAGAGAAGGCTATGTTGTGGCATCAAAGGCTTGGACATATTGGAAAGAAGGGCCTTCGAATAATTCATGGTAAAGGTATGGTAGAAGGTATGAGTAATAGCTCTCTGGATTTTGATTTCTGTGAAAATTGTGTATATGGGAAGTAGAATTGGGTGAGTTTCCCCTCTGGTGGTAAGAGGGAAAAACAGATATTAGAGCTTATGCAAAATGATGTGTTTGGACCTGTGAAGGTTCCATCACTAGGTAAGTATGTGTACTATGTATCATTTATAGATGACTTCTCAAGGAATATATGGATATATTTCCTTAAGAATAAATCTAAAGTCTTTGAAAAGTTTAAAGAATTTAAGGCTCCAATGGAAAACCAGACAAAGAAGAAGATAAAGGTGTTGAGGTCAGATAATGGTGGAGAGTTTTGCATCAAGGAATTTAAAGAATTCTGTAAGAAGTGTGGTATAGCATGGCGGAAGACTACTCCATACAAACCTGAGAAAAATGGAGTTGCAGAAAGAATGAACAAGACGTTGATGGAAAGGGCAAGAAGCATGCTCAGTGGTGCTGGGTTAGGACAAGAATTCTGGGTAGAGGTGGTGGAGACAACATGTTACCTGGTCAAAAAATCACCTTCATCAACGTTGGAGGATAAGACTCCACAAGAGGTATGGACTAGTAAGAAACCCTCTCTTTCACATCTGAGGGTATTTGGATGTGATGCATATGTACATGTTCCAAAGGAGAAAAGAACCAAGTTGGATAGTAAATCTAAAAAGTGCATCTTTATTGGGTATAAGGATGGTTTAAAGGGTTATAAGCTTTGGAACCTAGTAACAAGGAAGGTTGTGTAGAGCCAAGATGTGGTGTTTAGAGAGGTGAAGGATGTTATTAAACATGAATTCCAACCAAAGGAACCTGAGAAGATAGAGTTTGAGCTTATGGAGGAAGAATCTGACTCTACAACAGAAGAGGAATTAGAATATGAAAAGACACAAACTTTGGGTGTGAGAAGATCAGTTCGAGAAAGAAGGCAGGAAAAAAGGTATAGTCCATCTGCTTTCTATTCAAATTTTTCTCTATTTATTACTGATGATGATCCCAAAACTGTGAAGGAAGCAATAGATTCAGAGGATGGCAAACTCTGGAAAGAGGCCATGGTTGATGAAATGGCATCTTTGCACAAAAATGAGGCTTGGGATTTGGTGGAGTTGTCGGCTGGAAGGAAATCCATTGGCAGCAAAAGGGTGTTCAAGAAGAAGACAAATGCAGAAGGAAAGGTGGAGAAATACAAAGCTCGGCTGGTAGAAAAAGGTTATTCCAAGGTGCCAGGAATTTATTTTGGTGATATTTTTTCTCCTGACGCCAAGGTAGCTTCTATTAGATTATTTTTATCTGTTGTTATTTCTTTTTATTTTGAGGTAGAATAGATGGATGTGAAGACAACATTTCTTCATGGGGTTCTGGAAGAGGAGATCTACATAAAGCAACCTAAAGGCTTTGCGGTGAAGGGTAAGAAAGAACTGGTATGCAAGTTAAAGAAGTCTCTTTATGGGTTAAAATAGTCACCAAGGATGTGGTATTAGAAATTTGATACATTTATACGGGGACTTGGCTTCCCAGAAGCAAGCAGATCACTGTGTATTTTTAATTAATTGGTGACCGTGTTATTTATCTGGTCTTGTATGTGGATGATATGTTGCTGGTTGGAAATGACAAAGAAATTATCTGGGATTTGAAGACCCAATTGTCCTCCAAATTCGACATGAAAGATATTGGTGCTGCAAACTATATTTTGGGCATGGAAATTAAAAGAGATCGGGCAAAGAGGAAGCTCTCATTAAACCAGAGGAAGTATGTCGAGACAATACTGTAGAGGTTTAATATGCAGGATAGTAAACCAATGAAGGTTCCTATTCTTGTAGGTGTAAAGTTATATGTTGAACAATGTCCCAAGACACAAGAAGAGGAAGAGGACATGTCTCGTCTTCCATATGCAAGTGTAGTCGGTAGCCTGATGTATGCGATGATCTGTACTAGACCAGACATTGCACATGCAGTGGGAGTATTGAGCAGGTTTATGTCAAAACTAGGGAAGGAGTATTGGACAACAGTGAAGCGGGTTTTCAGGTATTTGCGTGGCACTAGTGATTATGGTTTGTGCTACCAAGGAAGACCAGGATTGGACATAGTTTTGGATATCTATGGCTTTGTTGATGTAGACTAGGCTGCAGATCTGGATCAGAGAAGATCTATAAGTGGGTATGTGTTTAACCTATTTAGAGGTGCAGTCAGTTAGATGAGTAAGAAACAATCTGTAGTGGCATTATCAACTACAGAGGTAGAATACATGGTAGCCACTCATGCAAGCAAGGAAGAAATTTGGTTGCAGAGATTGTGTTCAAGAATGGGGTTATATAGGGAGCTATATGGATAGACTGTGAAAGCCAAAGTGCAAATTTCTTGTCAAAGAACCTTGCTTATCATTCAAAGACAAAACACATTGATATTCAGTATCACTTTTTGAGGGATATGATAGAAGACAAAAGGGTGTTGCTGGTAAAGGTGGACAATTTGAAGAATACTACAGATGCATTGAAAAAATTTGTGATCTATGAGAAGTTACCTTGGTGTAGAGAAACAATGGGATTTGTAGGGGTGGATAAATGACTAAGCTCTCCCGTGGCCCCTGTGAAAAGAAAACAAAAAGTGGGAGAATGTTGGGTTGTGTTATATTCTTTCCACGACTAGCCCACCTAGTTAATCAGGGAGTTAGAGGAGGAGCAGATCCCCCCCTTCGTTGCGCCAACTGCGTAGTGGGGGGTCACATGGGGGGTGGTAGCCCTCCCTGTCCAGGGACTTTGAGGGGGATGGGTAACCCCCCTCTACGAGGTCCGGGGCAGCGCCCCGGGAAAAACAAAATTGGACCCTATATTAGGTTGGGCAGACCTACCTATGGTTTTGTGCATGGTTTTCGCACATGGTTTTGGACGCAATGGATTTTGGTCCATGGTATTGGATGCTTCGGCATGTATAAATATGTATTGTAACATTGAAAGGAACATAATGAAAAATCAAGATGGTAGTCCCGGTTTTGGGATCCAGGGGAAAATATCTATGTATATGTGTTTTATGTGTTATGCTCTCGCATTGTTTATTTTCTGTGTTTTAGAATTCGTATGTAGGTAAATTTTTGTACGGAGTTAAAATTGTTGTGATAAGGATCTGCTTCAAATTGGGCCTTCAAAATTTCTGAGATAAACTAGACAACCATGATCATAATTAAGCAATTGTATGATTATATATATGTAATATCCCATAATTATAATAATAAAATAAATCAATAAATAAATATAATAATAATAAAGTAAGTAAAATAATATAAATATAAATAAAATAAAAACTAACTAAGAATATTTAAAAAAAATCTCAAACCTTGGACTAGAGCACGCTTGCTGAAGGAGATGTGCAACCCTAGCCAACGAACACAACAAGAAGCACGCAGCAGCATGCAGCTGCCCCCGAGCGGCCTCCTGCTGTTGGGGCTTGAGCTCCATGGATGCATTATAGGACGAAGAGCTTCCTTCAAGTCAGCAGTAAGAAAATGAAGGAACAACAAAAGCTTTTGCCTATCTCACTTCTGCAATGGGCCCGACAAAGAACAGACCATCAGTCACCAAGTTTGTTAAAAGACTGGAAGATATTCCTGAATTCTCACTCCCTCCTGCCCTTCCCCTCAGAGCAACACTTTCTCTGGCGGAGCATGGATTAGTGGGGCAGTTTGCTGGGTTATGGCCATCACCCAAAACTGTGAAAAAATGGGTAGAAAGGAACTGGATTGCGTCAATAGATGGGAAAATCTCAGTTAGGTTTTTTGGAAGAGGTTACTTCACCTTCCACTTTGAAACCAAGGAAGATCGAGATCTGATATTTAGGAATGGACCTTATTTTATGGATACTATGGGTTTGTATCTAAACAGATGGACACTGGATTTTGATCTAGAAACAGATGTTCCTAATGCCGTCCCCGATCTAGAAACGGATGTTCCCAATGTCGTCCCCATTTGGGTCAGACTTCCACACCTTCCCCTTCATTGCTGGGGGGACGATTCAGTCAAAGAAATAGGAAACGCAGTTGGGAAATATATAGATAGGTGCGAGCCAAAGGAAAATATGCATGCATGCACTAGAATATGTGTAGAAGTGGATCTTGGGAAAGAGCTACCAGAAGCCATAAAAATCAAAGTGGACTAGTGGATGCACATACAACAACTGGATTATGAACAAATCCCCTTCAAATGCAAGGTATGTCACGAATATGGTCATTTTGCAAATAGATGTACAAAAAAAAAGAAAATGAAAATGAAAAGAGTGAAGATCCGGAAAACAAATGGGAATAGGTAAAAAGAAAGAAGATTGTCCACAAACAACCAAATCTCTCTTCCTCACAGCCCTCCACATCCTCTGACCCCCATCCTCCATCACCAAAAGTTAATAACCTTCTTGCTAGCCCTAACCATTTTGAACCTCTCGATCCTTCAGCCCCCCATCCCCTAGACCAAGATCCAAATCCAGATCCCCACAACATACCCCCAATCCCCCCTCATCCCCTCTGGTTTCAAACATTCATACCCCTCCCCCCCTCTGTAGACAAAATCCTAATAGGAAAGCAGTCAAAGGAAGTACCCCCAAATTTAGAATACCAAAAAAAATAAGGAAGAAAGACAAACAAAGAAATCAAGGATGAAGTAGCAACAAAGGAAATGGCATTAGGAACACAACAACCTATGGAAACCTTCTTAGGAAGGAGTTTAGGAAACAACAAAAAAAGTTATCCAAGAGGGAAAGGAGCCATGCACCACCCAACAAGCAAATAATGATAGTGGTCTCCTAGAATTGTAGAGGAATGGGATCGCCCATCAAGGAAAATGCCACAAGAGACATTCTGGCAAAAGAAAACCCAGACATCCTTATGATTTAGGAGACAAAAACAAACAACCAAGAAACTGAAAATATAAAAAAAAAAATAATAAGAAATTATGAAGGGGAAGCAATACAGGAAACATAAGCATCAGGAGGCATATGCACAATATTAAAAAAAGAAACTTGGGAATTAATAAAATACAAAAAATATCAACACTGGATCCAAATGGATCTAATGCAAATCAATACAAAAGAGAAGTACAGTGTCATAAATATATATGCCCCAAATCATTACAAGGAAAAAGAGCAATGTTGGGACACCTTAAAAGAAGCATTATAAGAAGTGCAAGATGGGAAAATAATACTAGAAGGAGATTTAAATTTGGTAAGAAGCATAGAAGAAAAGTTTGGAGGAACATATCACACAGACCCATCCAAGGATACTTTAGAATAATTAATGGAACAACACAACTTGATAGATATCCCGCCAAACAATGGGAAATACACTTGGAGCAATAAAAGAGTGCGCAAAAGTAACATAAAAGAAAGGATGGATAGAATTATGATACAAGAAAATATAGCAGCAGTGCACAGCTCCATAAAATAAAAAAATTTACATACCACAACATTTGATCATAAAACAGTGATAATAATCATGGGAAAAATGGAAAATCAGGGTCCGCTCCCATTTAGATACAACTCAATTTGGGAAAGCAACCGAGAAATCAACGACTTAGTCAAGGAAGCATGGGAGACAAGAGTAATAGGATCACCATAGTATATTTGGGAAACAAAATTAAAAACTACAAGAAACAAATTAAAGGAATAGGCAAGAGAAAATTAATTAAAAAAAAGGAAAAGAGAAAAGAGTTACAGTAGAAAATGGACAACATGCAAACTGAAAAAGAAAACAAAGAAGAAAGCAAGCAAGATTATCTAAGAGAGAAGGAAATCTCTTGGGAAATATAGAGGGTAGGAAAGAAGAAGAAGAGGCAATATTGAAATCAAGAAGTTTGTGGCTCAAGGTAGGGGACAAAAACACATCATTTTTCCATAACACAATGAAGATAAGAATAGCAAGAAACCAAATAGAAAAAAATTCAAGTTGAAAGCCAAGAGGTCAAAGGAGCGGAGGAACTAAAAAAAGAAGTCTATCAACACTTTAAAAACCTACTTTCAACCAAGGAAGAAATGGTTGAAAGTGAAGACTTCTTAAAGCACACAAAAAGAAAAATAAAAAAAGAACAAAATGCAGCAATGTGCAAGGATCCCACAAAAGAAGAGGTAGTGACGGCCATATGGAGCCTGCATCCGAGCAAAGCCCCAGGGCCAGATGGCTTCACAATAACATTCTACACATTTCATTGTTATACCATCAGAAAGGATTTCTTAAGAATGGTGAAGAATGTTTAAAAAAAAAATTAGGAAGCAACACCAAATCCTCCTATCTTGCTCTTATCCCAAAAGAAGCAAACCCCTAAACTTTCAACAGGTTTCGCCCTATCTCCCTCTGCAATTCATTATATAAGATAATAACAAAAATAATTGCAAATAGAATCAAGGAAGTACTACCAATAATCATATTTGAAAATCAAGGAGGATTCGTGCCCAACATGCAAATCATAGATAATGTAATTATTGTACAGGAAGCGGTTCACTCCAGTATGCTAAATCAAGAAAAAGGCCTCATAATCAAACTAGATATGGCAAATGCATTTGACAGGGTCAATCATCCATATCTAATGGTTGTCCTTCGGAAACTTGGATTCTCAAGATAAATAGTGGAAGTCATACAGGCATGCATCTCTACTTCATGGATTGCCCCCCTCATAAATGGAAGGCCCAGTGGTTTCTTTCAAAGCACAAAAGGCCTTAAGCAAGGTTGTTCTCTCTCCCCCTTCCTATACATTATAATGGCGGAAACATTAAGCAGGGCTCTGGAAAATCAAAGAAAGGAAAGAAATATCACAAGGATCAAAATAGCAAAAGGAGTAAAAACAATAAACCACTCACTCTTTGTTGATGACACATTGCTGTTGGGAGGGGCATCAAAAATAATAGCAAGGAGGTTCAAAAAAGTTCTGGATGACTTTTACAGGTTTCGGGTGGGCTATTAAACAATACAAAATGTAGGATATATGGATGGAACAACCCTCCCAGAACTATGCAAAGGATCTCACAAATCTTAGACATCCTTGTACAGGAAAAATGGACACACTTCTTTTATCTGGGACTTCCAATCTCAAAAGAGAACATGAAGATAGAAATATGGACTAAACAAATTGAAAAAACTAAAAACAAAATACAAAGTTGGGGTATGATGTGGCTGAATATGACAGGAAGGGTAATTCTAATCAAAGCACTCCTTGCAGCACTACCTATCTATCAATATGCCATAAACATGGCCCCAGCAAATGCCCACAAACAAATGGAGCTTATTTTAAGAAGCTTTCTGTGGCAAGGGGGGAAGCAAGAAAACAAAAAATTTAGCCTGGTCAGGTGGGAGCAAGTAGTACTACCTTATGAACAAGGAGGCCTATCAATATAGAAACCTGGGCTCATGAATGGAGCGTTGGGAATGAAAATAGTATGGAGACTAATTACACGAAAAGAGAGCTGGTGGAAAAAGACTATTATAACAAAATATATGGATGGCACCAGGAAAAGACTGCTCAATGGAAATATCCCAATAAGACCATGTACCCAAGTATAGAAGCTGGTTAAAAAAACAATTCCATTAATGAGTAGATATATTTCTAAACTCCCAGGCAACGGAAAAACGATTTCAATTTGGGAGGACAAAATCATGGGAAAGAACCATTACAGACTCATCCAGAAACTGAAGACATACAAGAGTGGATGAAAAATAAAGGTTTCAACACCTTACACTCTGTATCTCTTTGGAATCAAAAGGAGTGGCAAGATTGGAAAATCTTAGCGATCCCGATATATCTAGAAGGGAAATGGAGCAAAATCAGGCAGCTCTTAAAAGGGGCAGTGCCAATCCACTTGGATGAGGAAGATGCTTATATTTGGGACCCTAGCAGTGGACACTACACAGTTAGGACTGGATATAAAATCCTTCAAGAACAACCAAATCAACAAGACTGGGATTCTTGGAAAATAGCTTGGAAATCAGAAAGTTTGCCTAAGATCAAAATGTTCATCTGGACTCTACTAAAAGGGAGAATATTGATCAGTGACAACCTAAAAAAAAAGGGCTTTCAACACGATGCCCATTATGCATGCAGGCTGAAGAAAATATTCAGAACTTATTTCAAGAATGCACCTTTTCCAAAGAATGTTGGCAGTAGCTGATAAGTCCTTTGGAAATAAAAATAAATTTTGAACAACCCTTGCTGGACTTTCTTCAGACCCTCGAGAAGGCCTATCCATACACAACAAAGAAGAAAGTCACAATTCATAGAATATGGAAGTGCATCCCAGTAGTTCTATGTTGGCAAATTTGGTTGACACGAAATAAGTGCATATTCAAAAATCAAATTCTAAGGATAGGGAAGACTCTCTCAGGAACTTAGGGTTTAACTTCTAAAATCCTCAATGTCAAAGGAACAACAACAACAGATTACAACACTCTTCAGCACGAAGAGCGAGATTGGCTCAGCAAATCCATAATAAACAATCATGCACAAAAAGGAAACGGGAAGATAAACTCAGGAAATATTTGGAAAATAAGAATGAGTGAAGAGGAACTGACAAACTGGAGGAAAAATCCAAACAGACACTGTCTATACTTTGATGGGGCCTCAAAGCATAACCATGGAAAGGCAGGGGCAGGGGGAATAATCCTAGATCTTGATGGGAAAGAAAATGTCACATATGAATGGGGATTGAGACAAATCTCAAATAATAAGGCAGAAGCATACAACTTGTTAATGGGAACAAGAATAATAAAAAAAAAGGGAAATTCAAAATGCTATCATAATAGGTGACTCATCCATAATAATAGAGGCAATGGAAAGAAACAAAAACCCAAGCAATGAGTTCATGAACATAATTCTTAGAAGAATAAGGAAGAATTTGGAAGACTCTGGAAATGCAATCTTCAGACATGTCTTGAGAATTCACAATCAACATGTAGATTATTTTGCAAACCAAGCAGTGGAAAAAAATGAAGGGCATGTTCGTGAAAACGAGGAAGAATTTCATAATTTTGTTCCTTAATGAGCAACAAAAATCACAAGTATAAAGATCACCAAAATCAAGGAAAAACCACAAGGATAAAAGCAATAAATCAAAAAACAACAGTCAAAAAGCAACAAAGGACTCATCACTGCAGTAACAACCAAGAATTCATGGAAATGCATAAGAAAATCCATGAAAGTTTAGACTCTAGCATGAGAAACAACAGGAAGGAAGATTGCAACCATGACCACAAGAACCATGTTGCAAACTATTTCATCAAAGGTAGGGATCGAGCGGTGTTAAAGCAATATAAGAACAGAGGGTGCAATCATCGCAGAAGCAATCTCAATGAAGAAATCTTCACCCTCCAGGTCAGTATAGTGCTTCTTTGGCTTCAAAGCCCCTTCTTGCCTTATATAATAGCCCTCAGCGTTACCTCTACTAAGCGAGTAGACTTCGTATTAAGCCCTCTCCCCTCTTCTTACCCATCTCATTCATCCCATATCCCCCCATCCCCTCCACTCCCTCCACCCAGCGCCCCATTGCAGCGTAAAGCCTCTGTTATGTCCAGATTTCGGTCCTCTCTCTAGGACCTCATTATTACCGAAATACAATGGAAAATCATGACTGAATGTTTAATTTGGACTTCAAATAAGCTTTCATTCGCACCTAAATATATCATTTGGTCCACCCCCCCAAGCCTTCACCACATCTCTTTTCTCTCCTCTCTCCGATCTCCGATCAAAGTTGGATCATTGATATAGCACCTGATCTGACAGTTGGCGATCAACCTGCCCATCCAAACTTATGCGACTTTCTCCCACCGTCAATCTGTCCCCATCAGATCTGACGATTCTTATCGATATCGGACCGACAACATGCTCGAAGATTACCCGCCCGAGAAGCAGTTTTCTCTCTCTCCTCCGCTGCTACGTGTTGCTTGGTCAATGGAATCGGGCGTCCTCCCCTTTTTACCACTCATGGTTTCTTATCCGCTCGAAATACCACCTTCGCATTTAATCCTGCCTTTCTCATTGATTATTGTTCAAACCTTTTCACGCCCGATGACCATTGATTTGATTCATCGACGGCAGTGACGGTTCCTCCAGATTGTAGCACCTATTGATAATCTCTACCGTCCATCCCATGATTCTGAACCTTGCGACTTAATCTGGACAGTTATTAAACTGAAAACCCCGTTCGTCGATTCCAATGGCCCCCATGCCCAACAAAAGGAAAGCAGTCAACACCAAAAGAAGAAAAAGCACCTCAGGCATTACAAATTCAAGGAAGCACATCAAAAAAGGAGCAGAATACAAAGCCAAAGGAAGAATAGGAAATCAACTCAAATGGAACCACAGTGTCACATTACAAAATCAGCAGCACAAGTAATGAAGGAGAGAACTCGGTCAAAACCCATGGCATGTAAATTTCTCTTTCTAATAGGTCAATATGTTAGGCAATACACTAGAATACCCATAAAAATACATGAAGTCCTGAACACTAGCCTAGAAGAAGAGACTACGTTCCTATCTCCTGGCTTAGATGTTTATCTTTTTGTAGTTGTTTGTAATAGGAGCTTGCTCCAATAAAGATTTTGATAATATATCAACTACCTGACCTTGCTAAAAAAAAAACAATAACGAAGAATAGATAAACTAACAATTAAAGAAGAGAAAATATATGAATAAATAAATAAAACAACAAATAATGAAGAAAAGATAAAATAACAAATAACAAATAAAATGTAACAATAAATAAATAAAATAAAAGTTGGCATGGACACATGGTTGGTGTACATGTAGATCTCTTTCCAATCCCCTTACGATTTTTAGAGCCATTTTTTCTATTTAATGGTGGAGAAGGGGGAAGAAGAGGCAAGCATTCATTCATTCATTTTTTAAGAAGGAAATGTTGGAGGGAATAAATCATTGGTAGTAGTAAGTTGGTTGAGGGCTCAAGGGTAGCTAGTTGTTGAAATATACTTAGAAGCTAAGCCTATGGTTGGGTGGAGAGTCGTCCCCAAATTCTTGTTGTGGGTAGTGGTTCCGGATCAACACAATCACGTCACAACACCGTAAACTTCGGTAAGAAATCTTCACTCATCATGTATGCAATTGTTTAAATTTTTATTTGTTGATAGCTTGGTTGTTGTATTTTTTCTCGACATGCTTAAATTTTGGGACGTTACATATGGTACCAGTGAAAGGTTCAAACCCTAGTTACCTTTGGGAATAACATTTTAAATTATTACTGCAAGATCTAATTAGATTTACCTGAAAGCATTCATTCACTCATTTTTTAGGAAGGAAATGTTGGAGGGAATAGATAATTGGCAGTAGTAAGTTGGTTGAGGGCTCGTGGGTGGCTAGATGTTGAAATATATTGAGTAGCTAATCCTACAGTTGGGTGAAGAGTCGTCCCCAAATCCTTGTTGCGGGTAGCAGTTCTAGACCAGCACAATCATGTCACAACACCGTAAACTTCAACAAAAAATATTCACTCATCTAGTACACAATTGTTTAAAATTTTTTACGTTAATAACTTAGTTGTTGTAGATGGTAAAATAAGACACATTATCATTTTTTCGAACGAGCTGGAGAACATAGGGCTGCGAGAGGCGATCGCCCTGATGGCTTAGGGTTCTGGCACCCGCGACTGATCTCGCGCCTCTAAGGCTCCCACCTGGCAGCTCCGCTGCTAGGCCTGCTCTCCCAGCGCCCCTCCTGGGCCTCCGCGTGCCTCCTACTTCTCTCTGGGCCTCCTGCTCAGTCCCTGCTCCAGGGCTCTTTCCTATACCGCTCTCTCCTGGACAGTCTGCGCCCTGGCTCCCCAATGGATAGGATCGATCCCCCTCCCCCAAATCCGGAAGACTATGAGAAATTGTTCGCATCCCTTATCCCAGAGAACGCAGCATCAAGAATTCGTCCATCTACGACTAAGTTCGTCAAGAAACTCGATGAAATACCTGAAGTTTCCCTTCCCCCTTCCCTCCCGAGGAAGGCAACAATTTCTTTAGCTGAAAGAGGTCTTGTAGGCCAGTTCACTAGACTCTGTCCCTTGTCCAGATCAGTTCAAAAATGGGTGGAACACAACTGGAATGCGATTATACAAGGAAAAATAGCTATCAGATTCTGTGGAAGGGGCTTTTACACCTTCTTGTTCGAATCAAAAGAGGACAGGAATCTCATCTTTAGAAATGGCCCCTATTTTATGGATTCTCGAGGCCTCTATCTGAATAGATGGTCTCCTGATTTTGATCCGGAAATGGACATCCCAAACACAGTCCCGGTTTGGGTCTGTCTTCCTCATCTGCCGCTCCACTGCTGGGGAGATGAATCAGTAAAGGCCATTGGGAACACAGTCGACAAATACATTGATAGATCTGAGCCAAAGGAGAATATGCATGCTTGTGCGAGGATATGCGTCGAAGTAGATCTCGGGAAAGGCCTGCCGGAAGCCATCAAGATCAAGGTCGACCAATGGACACACATCCAATAGGTAGATTACGAGCAGCTACCCTTCAAGTGCAAGGTATGTCACGAGTATGGGCATTTTGCAAATAGATGTAGCAAGTTAAAAACAAATGAATCTGACGGAAATGTCAAAAACTCTGAAGGCTCATGGGAACAAGTTAAAAAGAAAAAATCTAACTCCTCTCTCGGCCCAAGCTCCAAGGCCCTCCCGGAAAATCCTTCTGCTCCTTCCCATCCTTCCAGTTCAGCCCCCCCTTCCCCTCATCCTCCAACCCTTTTGAATCTTTGTCAGCCGAAGATCCCATTTCTCCCCCCTCATCTCCCCGAGACACTACTCTTGCAGTCATCACTTCCCTCTCCCAACCCCCGTCCTCCCCCCCTCCAACCGTTGATCGAATCCTCACCAGAAACAAAATGAAAGAGACTACCCTCACTTCTGACCCTCCTAGAAAAGCAGGCAAGAAGTCAAACAAAGAAATTAGGGATGAAACAGTAGCGAAAGAAATGGCCACTGGAACCCAGCAACCAATGGACACATACCTAGACAAGCAAAAAGGAATTGGGGAAAGGCAAAAGAGAAGAGCGGGACTCACACAAAAGCTGGTAAATGATGATTTTGGTCTCTTGGAATTGCAGGGGGATGGGCTCCTCCCCAAAAGTAAATGCAGTCTGGGATCTAATCAAACAGGAGTAGCTAGATCTCCTCCTCATCCAGGAGAACAAAATATCTGACCAATATTTCCAAAACCACATCAAAAGAAGCAAAAGCTACACAGGTACAGCAATAAGTGCAGCAGGCACATCATGAGGTATAGGAACTATATGGAACAAAAACAAATGGGACCTTACCAACCAAAACTCTTGGAATTGGTGGGTAAGAACAGACCTTAAAAACAAAGTCTCAAAAGAGGAATACACTATCTACAACATCTACGCCCTGAATCACTACAGGGACAAAGCAATATGCTAGGATTCAATAACTTCAGATCTTCAATTAACTCAAGATAGGAATATTTTCTTGGGAGGAGACCTGAATCTAATAAGGAATGCTGATGAAAAAATAGGAGGGAACTTCTTCGCAGACCCCTCAAGAGACTCTCTAGAAACACTAATTCAGGTCCATAATCTAATTAATATCCCTCCTCATAACGAGAAGTTTACGTGGAGCAACAAAAGAATTGGCATCCACAACATTAAAGAGAGATTAGACAGAATTCTTGTCCATGAAAGAATAGTAGCAGGCTTTTCCTCAATCAAAAGCAAAATCATTCAAGCCTCTGCCTCAGACCATAAGCCCGTGGTATTGACACTGGACAAGGGAAGAAATTTGGGGCCTCTCCCCTTCAAATATAATAAGTCCTGGGACTCCAAAGAAGACTTTCGAAAACTTGTTCAAGACCAGTGGGCAAAGGAAGTCGTTGGTTCACCCCACTACATATGGGAAACCAAACTAAAGTCTCTCAGAACAGTCATTAAGCAGTGGGCAAGAGATAATGCAACAATGGAAAACAAAAAACGAATGGATCTCCATAAACAGTTAGAATTATGGAATCAGGAAAAAGAGAACACCCAATACACAAAGAAAGATCAAAATCAAGAAAACGAAATGTACAAGGAACTATACAGACAAAATAGAGTGGAGGAAGAAGAACAACGACATAAATCAAGGTGTCTCTGGCTTAGGGCTGGGGACAAAAACACCTCATTCTTCCACAAAAATTTAAAGCTCAGACATGCTGGAAATCAAATCGACAAAATTTTGGCAGAGGGGAAAGAGATCAGCGATCAAGAAGGAATCAAAGAGGCAGCTCTCAGACATTTTCAATCCCTATTATCAGCAGACCCTCAGTCTCTGGATAACACGGATTTCCTTAGGCGAATTGAGAGTAAAATCAATGATTTGCAAAACAGAGAACTGGACCAGGATGTCTCAGAGGAGGAAATCAAGTTGGCGGCCTTCAACATGCAGCAGGACAAGGCTCCGGGACCAGACGACTTCACTGTGGCCTTCTACAGAAACCATTGGGACACAATAAAAAAATATTATGTAAGGATGGTGAAAAATGTTTTCTAAAAACACAAGATGGGGGAAAATACAAAATCTTCACACCTTGCCCTCATCCCCAAGGATCTAAACCCTCTCTCCTTTGATCATTTTCGACCTATTTCTTTGTGTAATGTCTCCTACAAGATAGTCACTAAAATCCTAGCTAACAGACTTAAAAAACTCCTACCTTACCTCATCTCAGAGAATCAAGGTGGATTTGTTCCTCGTAGACAAATCACGGATAATGTCATTTTGATACAAGAAGCAATCCATAGTAGTATCAGCAAGAAAGAAAGAGGCATGATCATCAAATTAGATATGGCAAGTGCCTTTGACAGGGTCAACCATCATTTCTTGATAGAAGTTCTCAGAAAATTTGGGATCTCCAACAAATTCATTAGCATCATCACGGAGTGCATCTCTCATCCCTGGACCGCCCCCCTGATCAATGGCAAACCGAGTAGTTACTTCAGAAGCTCTAGGGGTTTGAGGCAAGGCTGCCCTCTCTCTCCTTTCTTATACATCATAATGGCGGAAACATTGAGCATCCATATGGAAAAACTACGCAAGCAAAAGGAGATTGCAAGAATCAGTATAGAAAGAGGGATCAAGGAAATCAATCATTCACTATTTGCGGATGACACCCTTCTAATCGGGGGAGCCTCAAGCTTGATGGAAAAAAGATTCAAGAAAATCCTGGACACATTTCTAATAGCATCAGGAGGAAAGCTAAACAACAAAAAATGCAAGATATACACTTGGAATGTATCCTTGCAAATCATGCAAAGAATCTCCTCGATCTTGGACATACCGGTGCAAAGAAATTGGAGTTATTTCTCTTACTTGGGTCTACCCCTAGCAAAAGAAACAGTCAAGTCAGAAATTTGGGTAAAGCATATAGAAAAAATGAGAGGAAAGCTTCAAAGTTGGGGGATCTCTTGGCTTAATTTGGCAAGCAGAACTACCCTCATCAAGGCTATTCTTTCCGCTCTTCCTATCTACCAGTATGCTGTAACCTTAGCTCCTGCCAGCACCCACAAACATATGGAAATAATTATGCGAAGCTTCCTATGGTAGGGAGGGAGGCAAGATTCAAAAAAATTCAGCCTCGTCAGATGGGATCAAGTTATTCTTCCATTTGAAAAAGGAGGCCTAGATATCAAAATTCCAAGCCTCTCCAATAAAGCTATGGGATTCAAACTAATATGGAGAATTCTTATAGGAAAAGGCTCCTGGTGGGTGGAGGTCATCAAAAGGAAGTATCTCAACAGTCTGAATTCTAATTTCCTCTCGGAAACAATTGTTGAAAGACCGTGCACTCATGTTTGGAAGCTCATCAAAAAAGTCCTCCCTCAATTTAGAAATCATATTTCAAAAGTGCCTGACAATGGAAAGGAGATAAATATTTGGTCTGATAGAATCATGGGGGCAAAGCCAAGGAACCTAATTCAGAATTTCAGACCCCTCCAAACATGGATGGAAGAAAAAAACTTGAACTCTCTATACGACATCTCCCTATGGGATCATAACAGCTGGCATGATTGGAAGGGCCTCTCTCCCCCAAACGATCTCAGGGATCTCTGGACCAACCTTAAGATCTCCCTCTCAGGATCTGCTCCCACAAACAAAATGGCAGATGACAGGTATGTTTGGGACACTAGTGGAGGAAAATTCACAGTCAAAGAGGGATACAAACTCCTACAGGACACCACAACAACAAACAAATGGAACCTCTACACAGCAGTTTGGAAGTCTGAGTGCCTGCCAAAGATTAAGTTCTTCAACTGGACCCTTCTCAAAGGTAAGATTCTCACTGCCGAGAACCTCAAAAAAAGAGGCATTCTTGGCCCCTCAATATGCTGCCTTTGTCGAGCTGAGGAGGAAAGCAGCCATCACTTCTTCTTTGAATGCCCTTTTGCCCAAAGTTGCTGGAAGCACCTTATCACTCCCCTGAGTATAGAAGAGACCTTTGACCAACTCTCCTATTTACAAAAAAATTGGGAGAAATGCTATCCTTACTCCAATAAAAATAAGACCTCCATTATCCGTCTATGGAAATGCATCCCCTCAACGCTCAGCTGGAAAATTTAGCTCGCCCAAAATAACTGTATTTTTAAAAACCAAAAGCCTAATCTAGTCCACACCTTGGCAAAAACTACGGCCCTTATCTCTGAGGTAATAAGCACCAATTCTGTGTCTCAACCAGATCGAACCAGTTGGCACAAAATTGAGATAGACTGGTTCAACAAATTCTGCCTCAGTTTTGACAAAAACAATCACCCCCACTTCAAAGCAGACAAGAGAAGGAATAATTGGAAGCTCAGAGGCACCAAGGAGGAAGTAAACCAATGGATTTTAGATCAAAAGTCATCCACCCTTCAGTTCGACGAAGCCTCAAAAAATAACCCGGGGAAAGCTGGGGCAGGGGAAGTCATAAGGGATCAGCATGACAAACTTCTGATAACATACGAATGGGGCTTGGGTAAAATGTCAAATAACAAGGCCGAGGCTTACAGCCTCCTATTAGGCACAACCATCCTGAAGCAAATGAGAATTCAAAGCCCAATCATCCTGGGAGATTCGGCTATTGTAATTGCAGTTATGGCCACAGGGGGAGAGTTCAAAAAAACGGCCCTAAGAAACCTCAAGCTAAGGATCATGGACAACATCAGCCATTTGGGGGGCGCCACCTTCAAGCACGTCATGAGGGAAAACAACTCAGAAGCTGATTACTACGCCAACAGGGCAACCAGCAGGCCTACTGGACAAGTTAGAGAAAATGAGAACACTTATGATAATCCAATCCCGTAGCCTGTTCCATCATACTCCAAACTCTTTGAACTTCGGTCACCTCAATAATCATATCCCTCTTCCTGCTCCCTTCTCTAAGCTTATCAAATCGCCAGCAACCCTCACCTCCTGTGTCATCGATCCCCTCAATATCTTGAAGGATGAAAAAGACGCATTTCCTGCCAAACCGATCAGGTACGGGCTCAAGAATTACCAGAAACAAAGTGCCATCTCCAAGCAGAAGTTAGGATACCATCGCATCGATATCTCTATTGTCAGCAAAAAAATCCATGACCTGATCTCCAGATCCGCCAAATCCCTGCGCATCTTTCATCAAATCCACCTGATCAGCCCCTCTCCCTTCGTTATATGTGGTAGAGACCCCCTCTCTTCGCACATCCCAGAGTTTAATAGAGCTAAGGAGCGTCCCCCTTCAGACTACCTCCGGAGCTGCGTTGTAGCAGAGGTTGCTTTTTGATCGACTGGGACAGGAGGTCGCCCACACTTCATAGTGGTAATCTTTCTTTTCTTCAGGTCTTGTTCTTTTCACATTGCTAACCGGTGCACTGTCTGTCTGATCCAGTGTTCTCTTACCCCTATGTTCTCCTGCTCTCCGATAGCTTTCGCCTTGCAGATCCTTTCCCCTCTTCTCTTCTCCCCCCCTGCAGTTTCCGCCCCTTCCCAGAACAACGTCGTCGGCCAGTTCTCTCTCCCTTCATTTTCCCTTCTCACCTCTGTCTCTTGCTCCCCCTGTTTCTTCCTTCTGCAACAACTTTACAAAGTTATATCCAAGCGAGATCCTGAAATGGCAGAGAACCAGGAAGATCGTGACCCAGCTGCGAATCCCTTGGAGCGAGTTATCACCAACAGTAACTGCACCTTGTGCAAATCCCACTGCTTCATGATAGCAAGGTTTGTAAAACACTTCAATGAACTCAAGGAGGAATTCCAAGCTGACAGTAGATCAAAAAGAAAAAAATTGGAGAAACAGAAAGCAGAGATAGAGGGTCTCAAGGAAAAATGCAACCATATGGAGGAAGCAATTGCACACATCAAAACAATAATTCAGAGCATGCAAGCAGAGGCCTCAACAAGGGCTAGTGCAAGAAAGGAACCTCAGCCCAATGACTCTGTTAACTAGCAGTAGTTTCATGATCCATGTCTTGTAAATTTTGTTTGTTAGTAGGCTCGTTTGTATGGCAATATAGTCGTTATCTTTTTCAAACTGTTCTCCGCAAGCTCATCAACAAGGATCAAGGGTCTGCGTACCCATTTTGGATCCTTCCCTCTCTGTTTCACCTACCATATGTAAAAGGACTTGTTCCTTGAAGTTTTTATAATATATAAGTAACCGATCTCGTTAAAAAAAAAATAACTTAAGACATTACATATGGTATTGAATCATAATAATGTCAGTGATATTGTTAAAAAACAACACTTTATAATTAAAATGCATTCCAACTTATTACTACCAATAAATAAATCAATAATAATTTTAATATAAATAAACCATATTTATTTATTACTTTATAAATATTCTAACGTACTTTAATTTCATGATTACCAAAAATTATTTTCATAATATCTCATGCACATTTAATAAAGTTCTTTACAAATCAATGTTCAATAAACCTTCTTTCAAATCATATAAAATGTACGATATTAATGGAGTAATATATCAATTTAACTAACAGACTTCACTTCTATTATTGTGTTAAGACTTTTTAAATCTCATATATATGCAAATGGTGGATCACATAAAGAACGAGAGCTCAGGAAGAAAGAAAAAAAGATTATACTTTCCCAAAAATTGACATATGAACTTATTTTATAAACACACCATGGAAATCACCCTCAATTTTTCTTACCATCTTGTGTTGATCTAACCTTGTAACACGTTAGATCCTACTCTTAAAGACATTTGACTAAGAAGAGATCATTCTTGTAAGAGGAAAATGGATTGAATTGTGTTTCCTTTTGAAGAGAAGAATGATAAATTATTGTGAATGGATGTTTATAAAGGAAATTTTAGTATACATGTTGCTTATGCCCTAAGATAGGAATTAAAAAAAAAAAAGAGGAGGATATGATTAAACTCACAATAGTGAAATTATGTCGAATGTACTTATAGGAACTCCACACATAAAGGAAAAGGAGTCTACTTATAATTAGTTTAAAAGAGATCATATAAACATTTTATACACTTCTTATAGGATGTTGGTGTTCATAATCAAGTAAAAATATATTGTACACATGCACTATTGTTAGAACAATCAAGATGTATCTTAAGTGTTCAATAGCATAACCTCAATGGGTTGACTAGAGATATTAAGAAGAGGCCATTAAAGAGGAATTAATAAAATCACATAAAAAAATGTGAGACTTGCTAAGGTAACTCGAGAGAATATAGAAGACAATAATTGTAAATAATCAAGTAAGAAATAAATAGTGAAATTCCTTAAAGGTATACATCAAATGAAGGTCAAAATGAAATATTTTGAAATAGTCATAACTTGGTACTGTAAAGGTATTCCCTGAATGAAAACTCAGTATCAAATGTCTATGGACTCATAGAATTATTTTCATACAAAACATTATGAGAATCATTATAAGGTCTATTTAAGAATGATGCACATAAGGAAGAAAACATTCACAATCAACTATAATGAAAGTTGTTTTCAAAGGCCCTGAAAAGTATGATGACATTAGATTGAAGAAGTGAATCCTTAATAAAATTGATCAATTGGAGGAAGGTAAGTTATGAGGATGGAAACATGTATAATAATTTTTCCCTCTAATGGGAGAACCACATTGTAAATATTTTGTAGGTGACTAACTATATGCATGGATTATGGACATCAAGATGTATGATTAGGCAATTATATTCCTTGATTCCTTAAAATAGGAAATGACAAGTGGATTACATTTGATAGCCACTTTATTTAATTTATACTTAGTCTTACCCAAGTTGGAGTTGTCCCGAGTGATTGAGAGGAATAAATGGAATTCTCCCCTTCTAGGTTTGAATAATCTTTTTTCATCATTGGTATTCATTATTTATGAAAGAAAATAAAATTGATTTTTATGATGAATCATGATAAGAATTATGCTAGTATTGCTTTAATATTGAGATGATTCTCACATTTATGATGTTATGGCATGAGGTTATATTATTATGTGATGTCATAATATATATTTGATACTCATATGTTGATGTTATGATTATGTGAAGCATGTGGTTATTGCATGAAGATTTTATGACATGCATGAGCATGCAACATTTATTATTTAGAATGTTGTGATAACAATGATGTTATGTTTCCATGATGACATACAAAGGTTGGCATGATAATTATTATTATATTATGATGTTAAGACTAATGAAGTGGTTGCATGTTGAGATGTGGTTATTGACAGGAAATCCACAAGTAGGCTGAGAAAGCTGGTTTATTGATGATCTTGTGGGAGCCCATACCTATAAGGGAGAATGTGTAACATCATATGGGTTGGGGACAGACTCAACCAACACTACATATGTCAGTGTATCTATTTCCTTGTATAGTTGTTGATGGATAGCTCTTGAAGAGCTATATGACCATCTTGAGGAGGTTGAGTGCCTGATATTGGATTGGGATGTCGAAGTCCAGAAGGGTCATAAGGACTTCGATGTTGAAGTCTAGAGGGGGCATAACAGCTTCGATGCCTGGGGCTAGGCACCTTAGTGAGTTGTGGAGGAAGTTGGTCCATCCTTGTGAGATGCCTAGAGTCATTGAATACTAGGACCAAATGCCTGCTTCGGGGCAGATGAGGTCTAAGCCCTGGGGCGAGACATAGGGCTATGGTATAGATCGAGGAGGCTATATGCCTAGTTTTGAAAGTTGGGAAGAGGCTTGAGATTCCTCAAGATTTCACCGTTGTTGTGGAACTTTCGATGCCTGCTAGTATACTAGTTCAGCAAAGGGTGTTTCGCAATCACGGGGTAATAATAATAATAATAATAATATGTAAATAATAATATTAATATAAATACCAATACAATAACGAAGAATGATAAACTAACAATTAACAAAGAGAAAATATGAATAAATAAAATAACAAATAATGAAGAAAATATAAAATAACAAACAATGAAGAAAATGTAATAATAAATATATAAAATAAAAATTGTCATGGACACATGTATGGTGTACTTGTAGATCCCTTTCCAATCCCCTTACGATTTTTAGAGATATTTTTTCTATTTAATGGCGGAGAAGGGGGAAGAAGAGGAAAGCATTCATTCACTCATTTTTTAGGAAGGAAATGTTGGAGGGAATAGATCATTGGCAGTAGCAAGTTAGTTGAGGGCTCAGGGGTGGCTAGTTGTTGAAATATACTGAGCAGCTAAGCCTACAGTTGGGTGGAGAGTTGTACCCAAATCCTTATTGTGGGTAGCAGTTCCAGATTAGTGCAATCAGGTCACAACACCGTAAACTTCAGTAAGAAATCTTCACTTAACAAGTACACAATTGTTTACATTTTTATATGTTGATAGCTTGGTTGTTGTATTTTATCTCATGCTTCAATTTTGGGACGTTACAATATAGAGACCAATTCATTTTTAGACGCTCAGAATTCATCGCTCACCAAAATGAGGATACGATCAAATAACCATGTGCAGATCCATTAGTATGTTTCTTCACTTGTGTAGAGAAGGTCACAAATTCAATCCCAACTGATATGAGGTCAAAAATTATGTTTTATCTTTCTCCATTAAGTCCATGTATTCCAACAAACATGTTGTGTCAAATTCATTTGAGGACATTGGTTACATGCTTGAGGTCGTAGCATCAAACTTTATAACTATCAGGTTAGAAATTTATTTTATTCTATTGCACAGCGAAAGTTACATTTTATTGAAAAACTAATCAACTCAAGAAGTTCAATTTGTTGCTCCATTGTTAGACAATAGTAATTTTGTAGAATGTGGCATGAAAGAGGTTTTATGTAGATCTATTAATTTACAATAAGGGTGCATATGCATTTTGTGAGTTCTTGGAATCAATATTTTCTCAAATTGGAATCTAAAAGAAGTGTGGAAATTAGGGCTTGGAGGTGGATGTTTCAGAAGGCTTAAAAAACCTTGATGGTGGACATTTTATGGACATAATCTATTTTGCATGTGTTAAGATTCTATGAGCAAGTTATAAAGTTTTTTGATACATTGATAAAATCAAGTTCCAAGAAGGGAATTTGATTGACAATATTGATGAATTGAGCATGGGCATATTTCAGGATAGTGTGTGGTGTTAACAAGGTTATTGACAACATCGAGTCCCACTAGCACAATTGGTTGAGGATGGGCCTCATTAGTAAGGCGAACCAAGATCAAACCTCACGAGGGGTAGTCATGCCCTGTGCTAGGGGGAGGAGACATGCTAAAACAATCCAGGCAGCTAACGGTTGGTGTGGCCCAAGCCAGGTGAAATACCTAGGTGACTTTGACGACTTGGATGCCCCTGGGTCATGGCTCCTCAAGCCACAGGTCAAGCCTGGAGGATCACAGACAACTTGACAAACAAACAAACTAAAACAAGGTTCTTGACAACAGTGATTGAACAACAAAGCAGTGGATGTGTAGTGCAGTAATTAAGTGTAGTGGCTAAGAAGCATAATATATTTTGCTATTTTATTTTATCTTAAGGGTGGTTGGGTGGTGCACGAAGGAGACCAAAGACTCCTTTAGGTTGTAGCCTGAGAACATCATCAATATTTAGGGTGGTAGGGTGGTGCTAGGCTAGCAAGTTGGTGCTTGCAAGGTGTTGGTGCATCCTTCCAGTTGGAGCTAATAAAATTAGGGGGTCGGTGCCACCTTCTAGTCATCGTTGGTAAATCAAGAAGTTGGTTCTTCCTATTGATGTAATATTCAAGATATATATTAAAAGTGTTTTGTGGCTTTCTCCCATTTGTGTTTCCATGAAAAAAATGGTGTCTGTGTATAATGTTATGCATTGTTGAATGGTGTTTTTAACTGTTAATGTTTAATTAAAATTATAAAAGGTGTACAAAATTGATTCTCCCCCCCCCCCAATTGTTGGTGGATATTTCAACAAAATCAAAACAAAGAAAAATGCTTTGTAAAGGGTGGAAAAAAAAATGTTGAGGAAAGTGTAACTCAAGTAGATGCAAACATGTTATGAACCATGCACCTTAAAAAATGATAAGTCAAAGACCACATTCTATTTCGAGAGTGAAACCTCCTTTTACAATTAATACAAGACAAAACAAGATATAGTGATCATAATATTAGGTCTACTTAGTGTGTGTATATATAGGAGACAAAGGGTACAATTATAATGAAAGGTTATAGCCTATATAAGAATATAATAATAGAAATGTAATAACCTAATCTCTAAGGCTTCATAAGGGGTTTTAGGGTTAACATAGGGTAGGGCTTAACATGCCCCTCCCTTTCAAACAAGTGTTTTTCTCAACGCTTGACTAAGTATAGGTGTTTATGCATGAATAACTCATTTTCCCATTTCGCCTCTTCCACTAGTAGGTTCTTTCATTTGATGAGGTACTCAGTAATTGCTCGATTTTTCGGCTACTTAATCTTTGATTCATAGATTATTCCTAGTTCTAGTATGATTTTCCCTTCTTCATTGATATTCAGTAAAATAGTTCTGATTGAGATCTTATCAACTATTGGTACCACCTCAATGTAACTCAGAAATTTTCTTTGGAGATTGGCCGGTTTTTCTCGGCACTGGTGTGAGGGTTTACAGTCATTAGCAAACATTGAACTCCATGGAAGGGCGCAAAGGAGGGAGCTCCACTCCCTCCTACAAGTAGGATGTAGCCAGCTAAGGTAAGAAGCCAATATAAGAGGTCAAAGGTAATGGTGAAGTAGGGAAAGAAAGTGTGGAAGAAGAGCAAGAGGGAAATACAGCAAAGGAGAATAATAGCACAAAAGAAAAGGAGGAAGACGACAAGGAACAGGGGGAAAAAACCAAGGCACAGAAGGGTCCATGTAAACCCAAAACCGAAGTCATACCCAGAGTAGTTCTGAAGATCCCTGCTCTGCAGGCATACAGGGACCACATGCGAACATATGCTATCATCTGTAAACTCATGGGAGTATGGCCCGCTGAAAAAGCATTGCAGACATGGATTAAATATCATTGGAAACCAAAAGGAAGCATTGACCTACATCTTGGGTCAAAGGGATTCTTCATTGTGTTCTTCACAAATATTGAGGATAAAGACAAAGTGTTTGAAGGAGGGCCCTACTTCTTCGTGGCAGCTGGCCTCTACATGAGGCCATGGATGATGAACTTTGTCCTGGAGTAGGAGACATTTATCTCAGTTCCGGTTTGGGTAAGGCTTTACTCCCTTCCTCTTGATTATTGGCAAACAGAGTCGTTAATAGCCATAGAAAATAAATTAGGACGTTTTGTCAAAGCATATGAAGCCACCAGAAGGGGAAAATACACTTCCTTTGCACGAATTTGTGTGGAAATGGATCTATCCGGAGCCCTACCAAATGAGGTTATTTTGGAGGTTTTTGATGAAGAATGGGTTGAAACAGTTGATTATGAACATATTCCATTTAGTTTTCGCAGATGCCATGAGCATGGACACCTTTTCAGGGATTTCCCTCTCAATAAAATAGAGAATAAGAGCAAAGCTACCACCATGAAAGATACTGAATGCTTTCATAAAGTGAGCCATAAAGGAAAAGGGGGGAAAATGGGACTTAAGCAAATCAAGTAGAAGGGCCTCAGGTCAGTCTAAACAAGTAACAAGTGCTCGAAGAAGAAGAAGAGACAAAAAAAGCATATCAAAGCATGGAGGTAAGTGCAGAGGAGAAGGAGAAACATGAAGACAAGGAGCATACAAAGGATAATAATAAACAGAAAGAGGCTATGATGAGTGATGCAAAACTAGATATGGACCAGGAAATGACCCAGAGCGAGATGGAAATGGAGGATCATGAGCTACAGGAGATTCTTGAGAGAGAAAACCTAGATTTGGAAGGGTTCTTGAAACAAGGAACCATGGGAGGGGTAGACTCGTTACCTCAAGAGGAGTTCACTAGACTACAACAGCTGTACTTATGGAAAACCTAGAATACAGGGATGGTCAGGCAACATAATACTGCAAAATAGGGTAGTGAAGGGGTGAAAACTTTGAAAAACACACCAGGATTAGCACCTAGATGCCCAGGTAAGAAAAGAGGTAGAAAAAACAGAATGAGTTGTTGATGGAATGTGGAAAGCTAATGATAGATTCAGGTAAGATGAAAGACCTAACCAGTTACTCCTTCACAAATCTTTAATGATGAAGTTCACTTCTTGGAATATAAGGGGTCTTGGTAGTAAAAGGAAGTAAAGATTAATTAGTAACAGAATGAAGCAAGAAGCTCTGAATATTATTTTTATCCGCGAAACTAAATGTTTCATTCAGAAAATTAAAGAATTATACAGAAAATGGCTCAATCGTTTTGAGTTTTTAGAAGTCAAGGCAGAAAATTCAGCAGTGGCATTCTTACTCTTTGGAACCCCTAAAAGATTGGGATAATATATGATGAGGCTTCTAGAAATTACTTATCAGTGGTTATTCAACCTGTGGAGGATAGGGAGACCTATCTGGTCACGAATGTTTATGGCCCTCAGAGAGTGGATGATAAACTCAGGTTTATAGATTTTCTGGTGGATCTCAGAGCAAGATTTGGAGATATACCCTGGATTTTGGGTGGTGATTTCAACATGATCAAATCACTATCGGAGAAAAAAGGGGGTACCGGAACCCTAAATAAAGACTCCTTAGCCTTTCAAACTTTTATGGATTCCATGAAGCTAGTTGACATTATTTCCAATAATGGTCTCTTTACTTGGAACAATAAAAGAGGAGGAGAGTCTCTAGTTGCATCGAAGTTAGATAGATTCATCATCTTAGAGGACCTTATGCTCAATAATAAGGAAATGGCAGCGAGTATCCTCCCCTATGGAGGATCAGATCACTGGCTGGTCCAACTGGAGGTTAAATGCATAGGTACCCCTAGGAATAGACCTTTCATATTTGAAAATATCTGGTTCACCCATCCAGATTTCATCCACAACATTTCAAGTTGGGTGTCTGAATATTTACACATTCAGGGTACAAGTATGTTCCTTCTTCAAAAAAGATTTAAACATATCAAATGCATGCTAAAAGATTGGAACAAGAATGAATTTGGTAATATTTTTGAAGGAAAAAAAGTTGTTGAAAACAAATTGCAGGAACTAAACCAAGCCCTTATCATGGTTGGATTTGACAAAGTCAGAAATTAGAAAGCTACCAAACTCCAACAAGAATGGGAGAACTTTAGTAAACAAGAAGAAATATTTTGGAGACAAAAATCTAGAGTGCAATGGCTAAAAGAAGGAGAGCGAAACACTAGATTCTTCAATAGATCCACCTTGGCAAATAGAGCCCATAATAGAATCTCTTCAATCAAGGATGAGGGATGGAAACTTCTCAATTCCCACGAAGACATAGAAGCTATGCTAGTCCAGCACTTTCGTGGGATAGCAAAGGAAACCATCTCGGATAGAGAGCATTTCATCAAGGATTTAACAAGACATATACCCAGACTAGTGTCCAGAGATGATAACTTTAACCTCAATAGGCCAGTGACTGAAGAGGAGATCAGTGAGGTCCTCAAGGAAATACAGAATGGTACCAGGCCCTGATGGTTTCAACGTTGATTTCTTCAAATCTTGTTGGAATATTGTTAAACAGGACATTCTGAATGTAATAGAAGATTCCAAGAGGAATAGAGCTATTCTGAAAGCACTCAACACCTCTTTCATCTCTTTGATCCCTAAACAGGATAATGCCCTCTCTCCAAATAAGTTCAAACCCATAGCATTGTGCAATGTTGTTTACAAGATAATATCCAAGGTTGTATCCAACAGACTCAAACCTCTTTTGCCCTCTCTTGTGTCCAATGAACAATCTGGTTATGTGAAAGGCAGGAAAATTCTCAATAATATCATTCAAGCACAGGAGGTGGTGCACTCAATGACTAGCAACAGGAAGGCTGGAATGATCATGCAACTGGACCTAGCTAAAGCTTATGACAAGTTGAATTGGACCTATATTAAGAGGGTTCTTATTGCTTTTGGGTTTGATCACAACTGGGTCAGATGGGTCATGGCCTTGGTAACTTCTCCCAGTTTTTCTATTTTGGTAAATGGTTCTCCCTCCGAGACTTGTATTCCTTCAAGAGGGCTTAGGTAAGGTGATCCACTCTCTCCATTTCTCTTCATTCTCATGATGGAAGGACTAGGCTGGTCCATCAAGCAGGCAAAGGAAGACGGAAAAATCAAGGGTCTACAACTTTCTGAGAATGGAGAGTCCCTAACTCATCAACAATTTGTAGATGATACCATGTTGCAAGGAATCCCTACGGTCAAAGACGCTCTAGCATACAAACAACTTCTAAGTGACTTTGCCGTGGCTTTAGGTATGGAGGTTAATCTTTCCAAATCCAAGATTTTTTTTCTTTAATACCAATATTGCTATTCAAAAGAATATCTCTAGAATTCTGGGCTTTCAAAGGGATTTCCTTCCTTCAAAATATTTGGGTGTTCCTCTAACTGCTAAACCTCTACATAAGAGCATATGGGAGCCGGTGATTAACAAGATGTAGGATAAAATTAGAAATTGGACCATCAGAACTTTAGACTTGGCGGGTAGATTGGTGCTTACGAAGGTTGTTCTTCAATCTATCCCAGTTTTCATGCTTTCAACTCTCCCTGCACCAAAAGGAGTCTTACAACAATTCAGATCCATTCAAATAGATTTCCTCTGGGGCAAGGGGGAGAATATAAATAAATGGTCCTTGGTAGCCTGGAAAAATATTTGCAAACCTAAAAATCATGGGGGTCTTGGTTTGGATGATCCAGAAGTTCTAAGTAGGGCTCTAGGCGCTAAACTTTGGTGGCGTTGGGTTAAAGAACCATAGGCTCAGTCGGCTAGTATTTGGAAAGAGAAACATGCCAGTACTTGGAAAATTAATGATCATATAAGGATGTTTGGAAGTATAAAGGGCTCATATATCTAGAATAAGGCTTGGGAGAATAGAGGCTTAGTTCAAAAGAATAGCTTCTGGGAAATCAGAGAGGGAGATCTGGAACTATTTTGGGAAGACAAATGGCAACAAGAACTGATACTACTAAAAGAGGATTTTAAGGACCTCAAGATAGAGACAAAAATCATAGGGCTATATAAGGTTAAAGATTTTTGGGATCAAACCAATAATGCAGGAAAATGGAGAAACTGGAGGTGACTACAGGGAATACAGCCCCTTGAAAGCAAAAGGAGAAGCTCTTATGAAAATGTTGGAACAAAGGAAGATTCTAGTACTAGGGGGCATGATCAGTTAAGATAGGGCAACAACAAAGATGGCACCTTCAATCTTAAGGACGAAAAATGCATACTCCTTGAGCTAGATTCTATTGCTCCAGATAGAATGTGGCAGAATCTATGGAGGCATCATGGCTGGATGAAGATTAAACTCTTCATGTGGCTGGTCTACCATAGGAAAATTCTGACTTGGGACAACATTCGGAAAAGGGGGGTTGTGGGGCCTTCCAGATGCTAGCTCTGCGAGGCCCAAGAGGAAACTATGGAACACCTCCTCAACAATTGCATCTTCACCTCTAGATTGTGGGACTCTTTTGCCACCATCTTCCAAAAGACAGACAGGGATAGAGGGAGTATTATCAATACCCTAAACAACTAGAGGAGGAATTTTTCTGATTCTAAAATTTTGTGCTCAGCGTGGGCTCTCACACCTAGCTTCATTATTTGGAATGTCTGGAAAGAAAGTAACAACATGATCTTTAAAAATGAAAAGAGACCTTTCCAATGTCTTTTTGAGTAGACATTAAGACAACTTAGGGAGACGGTTAGCACGACTGTGAGAAATCCCCCTAAGAATCCACCTTCAGATGCTGAAATAAGAATTCTCAGACAGTTGGGCATGCAGGGACTTCTTCCTCGAGGCTTGGACAGAAAGGTTAGGATAATGGAAACTAAGCAAGACTTTTGGCATCCTCCCCCTCAGGGTTTTCTGAAGTATAACATTGATGGGGCCTCTAAAGGCAACCCAGGTATTGCTAGCTTTGGAGGGGTATTAAGGGATGAATCATGTACTATAATTTCCATCTTCCATTGCCATTTAGGCAAAGCTACTAACAACATGGCAGAACTAATGGCTATGGAGCAATGCTTATAGTGAAGGATAATTGGCAAAATGTGATTATCGAAGCTGACTTTGAGCTAATCATTAACTCAGTCAAAAGAATCAGCTGGGGCACGGGGTCGGAGAAGGTTTCAAAACATTGGAGGTTGATCCAGTTCTTTCAATGGATCCAGTTCCACCCCATAAGCCTACACACGGTAATTTTTAACCATGTTCGAAGGAAGGCTAATAAACTGGCGAATTTATTGGCCAACCAAGGAGTGAATTGTACCATTAGCAGAGTCGCAATGGGCTGGCAGGGGTTGTCTCAGAACAGACTAAAGGAACAGTGTGACTGTCAAGCCAAGGAAGATATGATGGTGTATCACAACAAAGCTATGGAGGCTTTGGCCAGATAGATTGGTTTTGGTATGAGTTGCTGCTTTTTCCTCATTTTTACCCATCTTTGGTTGCTCGGCAGATCCCGCTACCTGGGTAGTTGGCCGGAGGGTTGGGACTGTAATTTACAGGGGTTCATCAACTGGTGCAGAGGGGCTAGAGTGAGAAGCTGAATTCCAGGATTTTGTGATGGTCAATATTTCTTTTCTTCTCTTCACGAGGACGTAATTCCACCCGCAAAGTGGTTTTCTGGTCATCGGGCGCCTTTCAAGCAAAAAGTGGTTTTTAAGTTTTGGGAGCGATCCCACTCAAGTCGCTACACGTGGTGGTGGGGTGGGTACGAATACCACCCTCATCGCACGCTAACCTGCAGTGCTTTAAGCCTGTGCGATATGATCCTGGGCCATCAAATCAAGCACGAAGGATCAACGGCTAGGATTCATCATGCATGTTAGTGGGTCCATGTGGTTAGGAGGTGGGCTTTTTGGCATTGCGATATCTTCCTCTTCCGTTGGATCAATTTTGGGAGAACTAAGGTCAAGATCCTTCGTGCTTGTCAGGGGGTCCATACGGTTAACCATCGGGCTGCTTGGCACTGTGATTTCTTCCTCCACCGTTGGATCAGGCAAGGTGTTTTGATAATGGAGATTAAAGGCTTCAACACTGATTTCAATTTTGATTTAGGTATTTCTTTGGTTTGAGTGTTAGTCCCCCATTCGGTTAGTGGTGAGTTGAATGGCTGGCCTTGGCACAGTCGGGCACTTGAGGGTTTTTGTTGTTTTGATTGGGAGGTTTCAGGGTTCACACCCTTAACTTGTCGCCCTTGGTTGTTGGGTGGTTTATTTTTCCCCATCCATGGATCCACTTGGATGGTTGTAATCTATGTAAATTATTTTATGATTTAATGACAATTAAGGAAAGACTCTTTCTTTAGCAAAAAAAAAAAGAGATCTTATCAACTATTACCTTCTTTAAGAAATAAAAATGGAAGATTAGATGTACACATGAAGATTTAGGAAACTCCATTTTGTAAGTCATACTTCTTATACTTTGCAACACCTTATAGGGGCCATAATACCTCAGTGTTAATTTATCAGGCTACATATGCCATGAACCATCCTTTTTTGTAAAAAAAAACATTGGAGAAGAGAAATCTCTTTTATGAGGTTGAATGATGTCAACCTTTAACATTCCTTGAATCAGATGCTCAATCTCACTCTTCTTTGCATATTGATACCTATAAGGCCTTATGTTAGGTGGCACACTTCCAGGCTGCAAATGCGTAGCATAGTCATGATCTCTAGCATATGGAAAACCTTTACGTATATCTTTGAATACCTTGGAATTATTGTTGATAACTTTTCAAAGATCCACTAGAAAAAAGTATATAGATGTTTGAACATCTAATGAGCACATTTGTGAAATTACACCATGGTGACCCTTTTTTAGCATTTTTGTCATGCTATTAGAGCTTATCACTTTAGAGGGTTTCCCTTGGATATATCTAAGCTCAATTTATCTTCCTTATGAGGAAAATATCATGAAAGTTATGAAAAATTAAGGTCCATTGTTCCCAATTATTGTAACCATTGGACCCCCAAAACAACATCAACACCACCATCTGGATTGCACTTATGGGACTATCCAATAAATACTCCCCAATATTTAGCTTAATACTATAGAACTTCGCTAAACAATTTATGGTACCTGCATATGCAATCATTACTCTTAGGTGAGGACTAATAGCCTCCTGATTCCCTGTTAGCCATAGGGTGGAGATGGTTTTCTTCGAAGTTCCTTGATGGATAAGGTGGAGGAATTCTCCTTGGATTGCTGAAAGGAGGATTTTTGAAGGACTTTATTGTTGTGGTTGTTTGTTCAATGGGATTTTAGATTTTCCAAGATGGATGGAACCACTATATTGTGATTTAAAGGGTGGAGATAATAGACCTATGGATTCCCCATGTTATTGTTGACTACTTAAATAGGTGGAGGGCGGAGGTGGGAGAACCTCAGGAGTTTGATTCCTCGACCAAAAGTCCCCTTAGCCTCTGGAATTTGTCTCGGGGTTGATAACTGCAAGTGAGAACTAGCTACAGCTTGTCTATGGTTGGGTGGAGAGTCGTTGTCCCAAACTTAGGTTCCCAAATTTCAACTCAAAATAAGTATCGATATTGTATATTATGGGGTGGAGAACCATATTTCGATATCTTATATCGTAATATCATATATCATAATACAATATGTCATAATACTCCATCACGCCATGCATTAGTGACCATGGGTGTGGGGATAGTCTTCAATCATATGGGGGGCATGTGACCTGGTAGAAGGTCCAGTGTAGGTCCCAACAAGGCACTCAGAACATTGTTGGTGGGTGAAGATCCGAACTGCAACAATATAGTGAAAATGGAAGCCTTAGACCTAAGGGTCAGGTCATAGAACCATATGACCACATATCATTAGAGAAATTTTGAGGTCTAAAATGGGCATCCTAAGGAATACTATAAGATAATAGTGGAAATAATAAAATAAGATTAGATTACATCATCAAATTTTAAAGGGAAAAAGAAAAAACTATTTTTCAACTCATATTTTCAACTTATCCCCCTACATTTTACTCAAATTTCGAGCGGAAGCACTCATTGGATGCATAATTTAATTCTCCGTCCAAGGAGTACCCATGTTGCATACTTTCGATGGACCCTGCTATATGAAAAATGAGAAATACATGAAAAAACATGTAGCAGGTTCCATCAAAAGTACGCAACATGGGTACTCCTTGGATGAGGAATTAAATTATGCATCTAATGAGTGCTCCTGCTCGAAATTTTGAGTAAAACCATAGGGAGATAAGTTGAAAATATGAGTTGAAAAAATAATTTATTTTTTATTTTTTAGTCTTTTTACTTTTTAAATAAAAAAATGGTGAATCATCCCCCATGGTTGGCATCATCATCTTGAATCCTATTGGTTCTTACAAAGTTTATTTTTGTTGTACATTCTTTTAGACCCTTTTTAGACCTAAAAATTTCTCTAATGTGTGGTTGAGGGCAGAAGGAAAACTCGAATGGATGGCAGGAATTAATTATGAAATCAACAGTCGATAAATATAATGAGACCCTCCCCCTGTGACATCAGTGAGGGGAGGGGGGTGGTGATACTGAATGATAGTCGTCAGATGAGTCGAGCGCATGCAAGTCATTGGATTCCACCCTGAAACTGTGAGGTAAAGCTATGATAGTGAACCCCCTCCTTGTGACGCCAGTGTGGAAGGGGGGGGTGGCACTATTAGCTATTTCTCATTGGATAGATCAAGTGCATGTGAACCATTGAATTTGTATCCCAGAACCTTGAAGAAAATCCATGATAGTGACACCCCCCCCTTGTGACATCAGAAGGGAAGGGGGATGCGCATTCAAATCCTAGTCATTGATCAACAATTGTCGAGGGTCATCAGATGGCGAATAGCGAAGGACCGTAAGCGAGGAGATCATGTTTTTTATTAATGGTCATTGATTGAATCGTTTATTGTGGGTCATCAGATGGTGGAGGGACACACACACACACACA
>APFE030443170.1:109907-121625 GCA_000404065.3 Pinus taeda | reverse complement strand
CCCTTACTGACATCACAAGGGGAGGCATCGTTATCACGAATCCACTTCGAGGTTTTGGGCTACAAATCTGATGATTCACATGCACTTGATCCATCCGACGTCACATATTCAATAGCGTCAACCACCCCTCCCTTGTTAAGATCACAAGGAGGGGTGTGTCACTATCGTAATTCTGCCTCACAATTCTGGTGTGGAATCCAATATCCTGCCCATGTTCGACTCATATGATGGCTATCATTCAATAGTGCCACCCCCCTCCCCTCGCTAATGTCACGCAACAGGGAGGGGTTGTGCTATTTTTATCAACTGTCAATTTATAAGTCAATCATCACCATCCATTCGAGTCTAGCTTCTTCCCTCAGCCCCGATATGTGGTTATATGGTTCTACAGCTCGACCCTTAGGGCTATGGAATCTATTTTCTCTTGTATCGTTATGATTTGACTCGTCGCCCACTAGCGATGTTATGGGTGCCTTCAAACCTCTATTGGACCTTCCACCAGGTCACATGCCTGCCATGTGACTGAGGACTATCCCCACGCCCAAGGTCACTAATTTGTGGTGCGATGGAGTATTATGACATATCGTATTATGATATATCCTATTACAATATAACATATTACGATATATCGTATTATGATATACAATATCGAAATCATGTTCTCCACCCCACAAGCGCTTTGTGGATTAACGTTACAACTAATCATGGCCTCAACATATGAATATGCAGGCACATATTTTATTTCTCAAGCTTAAGGCATAGTTACCTGTACATAGGACATGTTCAGGATAAGCACTCCTACATTAATCCTATTTAATATTAGAGAGGGAATTTTCAATTGCAGTGTCTAACCATACACCATTAACATAACAAATTTAACTGTGCATATACCCATGGCTTAGGAAGTACTTCTAGAATCTCAATAACTCAACTCAACGATGTTGCTCATATATATGCACATGTATTTATGCACTTCTATAATATATGTGCATATTCTCCCTCCTGCACACAACCATTAGTATAAAAATTCCCTGTATTTTTACATTCATGGCAATGAGTTCCATACACCTCGGATTATCAATCATACTAATGAATTCAATTAGTGTTGGAATGATGATATAATTTTCCTTATACACGCCGATTGTGTCTTGAGTCATCATTGTTTCCTAGCAATAGTTAAGCTCAATATTTAATTAATTTGAGATAAATTATCATACCTTCACCTAATGTTTATCCACACCGACAATACAATTGTAATCATTATGTGCATACTACACTTATGTGTGTGTGTGTGTGTGTGTGTGCATATCTTTCCATTGCATAAAGAATGTTAGTGCAGGACCACAACCACAACTTAGAAACTAGTTATCAGAATCGCGTTCCTTTAACCGCAGGAAAACCATGCACCTTTCATGCAATACAAAAGATTAGCTTAGTATTATAAACATAAATTTCATGGAAAAGGTTACATATGAATATACTTATCTTGAATTGCAAATTGAGAAACTAATTTTGAGACAACGACTCTCCACCTAACCATAGCCAAGCTGCAAGTAGTCCTCACTTGCAATTGTCACCCCCAAGCTAGATTCTAGAGATTGAGTGGACTTTTTCTCTAGGGACCAAACTCCAACTGCTGGTTGAAACAAGGATTCTAAAGGTTCTCCCACCTCCATCCTCAAACTCTTTAAGAAGTAAACAATAGCACAAGGAGTATAGAGGCATGTTATCTCCACCCTTTAAATCCATAAACACATCCATCCATCCTGGAAAATCTAGAATCGCACTGCAAAAATAACCATGAGAAGAAAGGCCTTCATAAATCCTCCTTTTAGCAATCCAAGGAACAATCAACCACCCCAACCATGAAGGAACTCAAGAGAAAAACATCTCCACCCTCTGGCTAATAGGGAATCAAGAGGCCATTGCTCCTCACTTGAGAGTAATTTCGTCTTGCCTTCTTGCCAACCAAAACTAATATCCCATTTTTTTCTCCTTTTTTGTAAGACTTCAGGGTGCTTTCTCTGTTGTTGACCCTTTAAGGGTTCTATTTTTTTTTTTATTCAAGGAAAAACACAGAGACCCCTCTTACTTGTCAATTCACAAGTTGTGCATGAAATTTCCCAGCTAGCATCTAACTCCAAGAATGTTCTCCTCTATCTCTCACATACCTCGTTGTTCTAATGTGCTTACTGTCCTTTTTCCTCACTAATTCTTCAGAACTTATCCTCTCGTTTTCTAGTCGACACCTAACTCCAGGAGTCACGACATTCTCCTTCACATATGATGTTGTTCAATTGATCTTATTTTCCTTTATCCCTTGTGCAACCCTCCAAATAGTTACCCTTGTTTTTAGTAGAATCGTCCAAGCCCATCGGGCGGTGCCCTGTCTTCCTCCCCACCATCTCCTTCTTTACTAGCTTTTATATCCAAGCAACAACTCACTTCCTCCTGCTTTCTTTGGCCTTCACAACTCAACAATGTTGTCATCCCTGCATTAACTTTGGTGTCCTTTTCTCAAGTCCATTTTCCTCCAAGAAAACATGGTCCTTGTCATGTCGTCCATCTCCTCTTAATTGTATAATTCCATCCCATTGAAGATGCCCACCTAATATCCCCTTGGTTTTCATAAAAAACTAAAATAAATCCCAAGCAATTTTCCATCCTCTGCTCTAGAATTTGTGTCCCTTTGATTCAACCCAACTTTTTTAATCAATATTTACATTGTATACATAAGTGGAAAATAATTGGGGTTGTCATATACTTTTATCCTTTGATTGGTTATGTTGAGTGCTTTATTTGCCATAACTTTTGACACATCGTAGCTAATTGTAGAAGCATATTTTTCAGACTGGGTTCTCCAGCAAACAATCAAGGAAGAAGACTCCCCACAAGAATATCATGTACTCATAGGTATACAAGTTTATTTAATGGTTATTTTTTCTCTTGTAATTCATTTGGACATGAGGCCATAGATTCCAAATCATATGGAAATGAAAGGAATATAAGGAAGATATCGTATATGTACAATGGTTTTAGAATACATGATTCTTTTGCCCCTTGTCCGGTCACATAAGATGTTATACATGCAATAAGTTTGGACACATTGCAAAGGAGTGTAGGAGAAATTCAATAACTTCTTTAATACAATTCAAACAACAAGAAGAATTTATTCAAAATAGTCAGTTGAACAAGAAATCAAAACAGGATCCATTTAACAAAAGGTTGGAAGAAGAGGTCTCTATTAGCAGTCAACATAACAAGTATGGAAGGAAAAGGAAGAGAAACACGTGAATTTCAGCCTAATATTATGTGTGTTAGAGGAAGATGGTCATTGGTACATAAACAGTGGATGTTCTCATCATATATCTAAAGATAAGAGCAGATTTATCTCTTTAAAGAAAAACAAAGGTGGTAATGTTATTGTCAGGGACCTATAATACTAGTATAGCCCCTTATTGTTATTGTTAGTGAAACCCCCCTTATTTTTATTGTTGTGCCCATGTAGTCCCCATATTGTTATTATGGTACCCCATAGAAGCCCACTATTGTTATTGTTGTGCCCTTACATTATCATTTTTATGTAGGCTCTGATTATATTATGACCCCTTAGACTCTTATATATAGAAAGGAGGTTTTATCATTTGAATCATCCAAAAATTGTTCATTTATGTAATGTAAAGGAGGTTTTCCCCTCGAAGAGGATAATTTTTAAGTCGTTGATCTATCTATTTGTGAGCTAGTTGCATAACATTTGGTATCAGAGCTTCGGATTCTAGGGTTTCGCTCCTTCAAACAGGTCATTGTGGAATTTTCGCTATAACGTTTTTTATACAATGCTTCAGAAGCTAAAATAGTAACCACATGGAGCTGAAATATTGATTAAATTCATGTACAAATTTCAGATCTTGTGTCCCTATATTTTCAGAGATATGATCCGAGGAAGTTAGGGTTTTTGTAGGCTCCATTATTCCATATCAAACAGGTGACCTCGGGAAAATCATCATAACTTTCTCTCTGAGCATCAGATTTGAATTTCGTAAAAAGTGAAGGGAAGAGAATAGACTATATTTTTTTGGGTATCATTTCCAGTGCCTAATTTTGAAACAGTGACACGTGTCACTCCATACAAATTCGCTCTACTGAATTAGTTGCACCGAGAGGCGCTCTACAGCCCAGTATGGGGGTATGGAGGTAGATCTCATGTAAATGTAAACATAAACATAAATGTAAATGTAAATATAAACATAAACATAAAAATTTAACATGTAATGGGGTTAGGGGTATGGGGGTAGATCTCACATAAATGTAAATGTAAATGTTAAATTTTCAGATTATTCAATGTTGTATCAGTTACTATAACCCAATTTATCCTTTTTATTAATGATGCATCCAATTATTAGTAGTATGATCAATCATAAACGTAAATGAACAATGAACAATAGGAAAAGTGAGAGAGAAGACACTAGCACACAACCATAAGAGACAACAGATTGGTCCAAGACCAGGGAAAAACCCCACAAGGGGGAAACCCTTTCAAATCTTCTTCTTCTTTAGTAGATCGCCATAAAAGGTTACATCAGTGAGTACAATGAGCCAAATACATATAATCAGTAGTAGGTAGTAATAAACTAGATCTACAGATCTGTTATAATAGCATAGATACTCAGATCTACCGATCTACAACAGAGAAACCTGAATTCACATATCACTGATGCCAAGATGTCAAAACCCCATATCTGAACTAGGTTGCTATCATCAACATTGTCTATGTGCGACAAAAAAATTTAGGGTTGCACTCACGAATATAGTATGTAGACAACTATAACAACAAAGTCGCTCCCAGGAGGTCTTTATGCCTACGACTATGGATCTGAACAACAAATATCCAAATTCTCTCCTTGATCGGGTTGTCCGAGTGACCAATCGGGGAAAAGTCGCACTCATACAGTGCTATTCGAGCAACCGACGAAGAAAAGTCACTCCCTGGGCTACCTGAAGCCAATGACCAAATACCATAATCTTTTGAAGGCAAAGTCGCTCCCTTTGAACTACCTCTCTGTGACCAAAGAGGCAAGTCGCTCTCTTACCCACTCTGTGCTAGTGACTATGGACGCAAAAATTCATATCTGTGACAGTGACTAAGATCCAAAATACCCTAACTCAGAGAGAACCTTTCACCTATGATCTCGAACCCAATGAGGACTTCCATCGATGAACCTGTGTGAGCCAAGGCAAAGTAGAAGAAATAAAAACATAACTTAATTGTGTGTCCAAATGAGCTTGAGGTCGCTTCCTTTTATAGGCTTCTTGAGGATTTACTAGGGGTTAAGAATGACCCAAGAATTTACCCAAGTGGTTAGGGCTGACCCATTCCATAATGAATGAATTAATAAAATAATTTAAAACTTAACTTCCGCTTAATCGAATCAAGTGATATTTAGGTCCATTTTGATCCTCTCGAAAAGAGGAATTTAATGCAAGCATCATCTTCGTCATCTGAGTTGTCCAATGTGGAATTGTACCGCAATTGCAAAAATTAACAGTCCCTCTCAACTAGGGAGAATTCCACTTGCCCTTATCTTTATATCATCTTGTCAAGTTGTTGTAATGCTTGACTATCTCTGCTCAACTCTAACTGCTAAAAATTTCTCTTATCTACAAAAAGAAGATTTTGTTACTGGAGGGGAGCTTAGTCCACCACCCTATATCCATTAGGTTGTTATCTAGAATCTCTGTTATTGGGCTGCCACCCATAGTATCATCATCAATCGTCATCGAATAGTACATCATCAAGGAGCAAATCTCAACCTGGAACCATGTCGGGGAGAAATAGCTTCCACCCATACCGAGCAATAGGTTAACTCTCATCATAGGGGATTACATCCTCAACCCTGAAATCTCATCAGGGAGCTTACTCTCAACTTGGAATCATGTTGGGTCATCTCAACCCATCTTATTTCCTACTGATCTTCCCATCAATGGTAGAACACCTGCATCATAATCAACTTGTGTTGTACACCCCAAGTACACTCTCAACTCATAGGCCAAAACGAGGAGCGATATTCCCATCAAGTTGGCCTACTTAAGGGTAAATGCCAACTAGGGTATACTTTACAAATACCAAGAGGGGAGCAGCATTCTTCAAACCTGGGTAATAGACAGGGTACCGCCCTATTTTCCAGAGATCCCTCAACCCCGGGAGACTTGTATCTCAATTCCTCACCCTGGGAGCTCAAGCAGGGTGGGAAGAGCATCCTCAGTGTCCTCGATCAGTGTTTCCCCTTATCCGGAGGGGATACATCCATCAGTCCAATTTGTTCTTTGAAGAACGAGAAATTTCTCTTCAATAATGCCTTGGTGAGAATTTACGCAATCTGATCATTTGTTGATATGTGATGGAGCTTGACGGCTCCTCTCTGCACCATATATCGAATGAAGTGATATAGAATTTCAATATGTTTGGAATTGTCATGGAACACATGATTTTCTACCAAATGAGTCCCACTCTTGTTGTCACAGTATATTACTGTGGTGTCTAGGACCTACTCAAACAACTCTCAAAAGAGCTTTCTTAACCATACTTCCTCAAAACTAGCCATGCTAGTGGCAATATATTCTTCTTCGGTTGTGCTCAATGCTACATACTTTTGTTTCCTGCTCATCCAGGATATCATGGAAGATCCAAGGCTAAAATAACATCCGGATGTACTTTTCCTGTCAAATGTATTTCCAGCCCAATCAACATTAGTATATCCATGAAGTTGAACATTTCCTATAGAATATCTCAGGACAAGTGTAATTTACCCATGAAAGTATTTCAATATGTGTCTAGCAGCTATCCAATGTGAGTGGTGGGGCTTGATCATAAAGTGACTTAGAGTGTTTACTGCATAACATATATCTTGATAGGTGTTCGCAAGGAACATCAAAGCCCCAATCAATTGTCTATACTGAGATGGATTTTCTAAGTCTGGTCCTGTAGCATCTCCACATAATTCTTGAAATTTATTTCCATAGGAGTGACCATGGATTTACATTCAGTCATTCCAAATATTTCCAGTAAGTTTACAATTTATTTCCCTTGCAAACAAAAAATTTCACCAGACTTTTCCATACTTCAAGGCCCAAAAAGTAGTGAATAATACCAAGGTCTGTTATGAAACCAGCTCACAAAAATATAGAAAAGATAGATCAATGCCTTAGAAATAAGCTTGTTCGAGGGGGCAACCTCCTTTACATTACACAAATGAACAATTCTTAGATGATACAAATGACAAGACCTCCTTTCTATATATAGGAGTCTAAGGGGTCATAATATAATCAAAGTCGACATAACAATAATAATGTAAGGGCACAATAATAACAATGGTGGGCTTCTATGGGGCACAATAATAACAATATGGGGACTACATGGGCACAACAATATAGTAAGGGGGTTGTACTACTAACAATAATGGATTACACTATTAGTATAGGGACCTAACATGCCCCTCTCCTTCAAAAAGTGTTGTCCTCAACGCTTGAGTAGTTCTTGACGCTTCTGTACAAAATTCTTGTCCTCCCATGTGGAATATTCAGCGGGTAAGTTCTTCCACTTGATGAGATACTCTGAAATTGATTGATTTCGTAGTTGTCAGGTTCTTGTTTCTATGAATGCTCCTGGTTCCAATACAAATATCTGACAATATTGTTTGAACTGGGATCTTCTGCAACTTTTGAATGAGCAACCACACTTCTTCATCCTTTTTCCATTCATCCCTTGCTTCGTGTATCCAATCTGGTTGTATAATAGAAATAGCACAAAACAATGCTTCCACATCCTCATCCTTTCTTGAGAGTGCATCTTTAACAACATTTTGCTTCCGTTTTTTGTAGATGATTTCAAAGTCATAACCCAACATATTTTTGACCCATTTTTTTTGTTCTTCTATAGATAATCTTTGTTCTAAAAATTATTTAAGACTATCATGATCCATTTTTAACTTGAAGTGTCTTCCCATTAGGTAAGGTCACCATTTCTTAAGTGCATATAATATTGCCAACATTTCCTTCTCATAAATTGCTTGCTTGAGATGTAACTGTAAAAATACCCAATCGCCTACATCAAAACTTCTTTCACTATGATATTTATTTACCTGTTGTTTCATTTGATTCTGCACCAAAGTGGCATCATCCTTTAAAATTTGGAGAACTTGTTGTTGATGCTCAATGTGATCTTTCAATGCTTGAATATTTTTCTTCTTGATATGTCCTTCTATCTTGAGAGTTTGAGGAGTGGTAATTTCTTCGAATGTATTAGAATATATGATCGGATTCATTTCTTGATGCTCGATATGATCTTTCACTTCTTGAACATTTTTCTTCTTGATATGTCCTTCTATATTGATAGTTTGAGGAGTAGTAATTCCGGCCAATGCATTACAAGATATGGTCATATTCATTTCTTCTTTCGCGATGTGATCTTTCACTTCTTGAACCCTTTTCTTCTTGATGTGCCCTTCTATCTTGAGAGTTTAAGGAGTGGTAATTCTTGCTAATGCTTTACAAGATATGGTCGGATTCATTTATTCTTTCTCTAGGGTTGGTTCCTGGTGTATATCCTCTTCTTTTGATGTTTCTTTATCATTTTCTTCCTCCTTTTCATAATCTATGTAAAATAATTTCTTCTCAACACACTTATGACCTTTAGTGTATTTTTTTTATCACAATTGTAACAAAGCCCTTTTGCTCTTTTTTCTCCCAATTGTTGTGGTGTCAACCTTGTAGGTTGTGGAAGGATAGGAGAAATAATACTTCCACCTTTATAGTTGTGAGGGGTAGACTTCCTTGTTGCCATAATTTTTCTTTGCACTTTTCTTGCCCTCTCTAATGAATCAGGTTCCCAATGATGAACCTCATGTTGAATGTTATCCTTTAAAGTCCCTATGGAGACACCAATCCTCTGCTTCTCTGGAATATCATTTTCCCTTATATTCAATTTTTGAAAGTCCTCAATGTTCTCTCCCATTAAACACTTTTGTTTGAGATTCATCAATAGGCTAAAGAAGGTGTTATTGTTTGTATCCTCATAATGTGCTATCATTTCCTCTGTGAAAGTTGACCACGTAACAAGTGGTTTATGAGAACAGAGTCCTTTATACCATAAAAATTGATCCGGTTCTAAATAATTAGATGCAATGCGTACCTTTTGTAACAGTGGTACGCCATGTAGATCAAAATATTTCTCCATCTGTAGTATCCCATTTATCGAATCCTTGCCATCAATCTTCCTCATCTTGCTTTTTCTTGATTTTAGGAGCTCGACCTTGAAATGATTGTAACTCTGTAATTTCAGATCTCCAAGTTCTAAAATTTCATCTTGTAGTAGACCTCAGAGTCCTCTTTCTAACCCCAAATGCCTGATCAAGATTGGATTCTGTAAGGAAGCATTATGTCAAATCTCCCACGATGACTCGATTATAGACTGGTTCAGTAGAGTGAAATTGTACGAAGTTCCACGTGTCATTGTTTCAACCTTAGGACCTGAAACCAATATAAAGAAAACTAAAGTCTGTTCTCTTTCTATAACTTCTTACGAAATTTCAATTTGATGCTCAGAGAGAAAGTTATGATGATTTTCTCAAGGTCACATGTTTAGGATGTAATTTGGGAGACTGCAGAAACCCTACATGTCTCAGATTATATCTCCGAAGATAGTGAGACAAGATCTGAAATTTGGACCCAAGATTGACCAAGATTTCCTTTCAAATGGGTTTTATTTTCATAGTCTGAACCTTCATATGACAAATATTATAACAAAAATGCCACGATGACCTTTTTGAGATGAAATTATGGAGCTTGCAAAAACCCTAACTTCCTCAGATCATATCTCCAAAAATATAGCGAGACAAGATATCAAATTTGGACGCAACGTTCAGACCAATTTCTTCTCAAATGGGTTTTTGTTTTACCTTCTGAAACTTCATAGAAACAAAGTTATAGCGAAAATCCACGATTTCCTGTTTGGAGCAACGAAACCCTAGAATACACAGCTCTGATACCAAATGTTATGAAGCCAGCTCACAAAAAGATAGAAAAGATAAATCAACGCCTTAGAAATAAGCCTCTTCGAGGGGGAAACCTTCTTTACATTACACAAATGAACAATTCTTAGATGATACAAATGACAAGAACTCCTTTCTATATATAGGAGTCTAAGGGGTGTAGGAATTTATAGGGTAAGCTCCTTAGATAGAACACCAAAGGACACCACTCACAAACAGATCACAGATCAATACACCAGTATTGTTGACGTGGTTAAAACCCTCAAATAAGGAAATAGTTCATGACCTAAGCCAATGCAACCACTTCAGGAAATTTATTAATAAAAGAATAAAATTTTTACATAAGATTCTCTAATGAACGGTTACCCTACAAATGACCCTCCATGCTCTTTAAATAGAGATCTTGGACCAATCGGGTGTTAAGCCACAGATCAAGTGTCAGTAATACCAAGGAGAGAATGAACTGTCGAATCACTACATATCGTGACCTTCGGATTGTAAGTTACAAAAGTACATAGTAAAGAAACACACTTTACCTAACTCTATACTAGACCAAGTTATGCTTAACTACTTCTTATGTGTCAGAATATCCTAACATCCCCCCTTAAGAACAACTTGGGATAAGATTGAAGGATGTAAAAAGATGACACAATAGGAGAATGAAGGAGGCACTAGAGCCTATCCCCCCTTACTTATAACTTCCTAACCTCCAACCATAAATCGAAGTTTAGTAAACTTCGCCTTTATGAGAGCCTTTGTAAAGATGTCTGCAACCTGATCATCTGTTGAACAATATTGCACTTCAATAATATGGTCGTGAATGGGCTTTCTGATGAAGTGCATGTGCAGTTCAATGTGTTTGCTACGCTGATGTTGGACTATATCTTTGCATAGTTGAATGGCACTTTGATTATCACACCAAAGTGTAGTCGGATGCTGCTGCTGAAAGCCAAACTCTACGGGATCTAATGAAGCCACAATGTTTCCTTACCAGCTTCTATGGCACCACGATACTCTGCTTCTACTGAAGAAAGAGAAATGGCACCTTGTTTCTTGCAAGCCCATGTAATAGGTGTTGAACCAAGAGTGAACACATAACCTACAGTAGACTTCCGATCATCAGGGTCACCAACCCAATCGGAATCAGTGAAACCAACCAATATAGGAGATGCTTCGGCACTGTAATGAATCCCAAACTGAACTGTACCTCAAACATAACGAAGTATTCTTTTATCTACTTTCCAATGACTTTCATGCGGGTTTTCCATAAACCAAGCAACAAGGCCAACAACAAAGGAAAGGTCAGGACGAGTATGGGTCAGATGCAAAAGTTTTTCTACAAGTTGATGGTATAAGGTAGCATCAACTTCAGGTGAAGTACAAGTGACTGAAAGTTTGGTGCCAAATTGAAAGGGAGAAGGGGTCGAATTACAGTCTTCCATGTGAAAATGGCGTAGAAGATCACAAGCATACTTGGACTAGGAAAGGGAAATACCTTCCTTGGATTGCAAGACTTGAAGACCAAGAAAATAATGTAAGTGTCCTAAGTATGTTGTTTCAAACTTCTTTTTAAGGTTGGACTTCACATGGTTTATAAGGTTGGGATCACTACCAGTAAGGATAAGATCATCAACATAAAGAACAAGAATGATAAGGGACTTGCCCACTTTCT
>APFE030443170.1:65197-98012 GCA_000404065.3 Pinus taeda | reverse complement strand
GGGGTTATTTGTATCCCCACTTTTAAAAATAGGGATAATGAGGCTTTGAGTCCATGGTTTAGGGAGCCCTTGCTTGACTGCTTGATTGAAAAGCTTGTGAATGTGGGGGATGAGGATAGGACCTCCAATTTTTAAGATTTCTGTCTAGTAACTTTCAATGTCCTTAGCTTTCCCATTAGCCAAGTGATTAACCCAAAAATCAATGTCTTCTAATGAGAAAAATTCTTTTTATACTTACTCAAAAAGGAGGTTTTATCTCAGTGAAGCCTATGGGCCAAATACCATGGGCCAAATTATTATTAATACCATGCAAAAAAATTATTAACCCTAATATTAATATTAAAATATTATATTTATTATTATAAATGTAATATCTTTAACATATATAATATTTAATATTATAAATTTAAATAACTTTGAATAATACAATGTTAGTTTTTTTATATTATAATATATATTAACTCTATATATATATGGGAGGGAAGAACAAATACATAGAGTGATATAAGTTGAGAGATAGGGACAGTGATAAGGGAAAGATGGAGATAAACAGAAGGAGAGGGGAGAGGAGGAATGAATATAGAGAGAGGGAGAGGAGTTAGAGAGGGAGAGAAGGCTAAGAGGGGGAGGGGGACATAAAGATGGAGGAAGGAGAGATGGAGGGAGATAGTGAGAGGATTGGTCTGGCAGAGAGAGAGAGAGAGAGCGAGAGAAGGGGGAAGAGAGAGGTAGGTAGAAGAGGAAAGATGAGAGAGATGACTTAAGAGACAAGAGGAGAGAGGGAGGGATAGAGATATGAATTTGGAGGGGGAGAGAGGGAGGGAAAAAGAAAGACATAGAGAGTGAGAAGTGGAGAGAGAGAAGGAGTGACAAGGGAGAGATGGAGAGAGAGTCTGTATGTTTAAGGGTGAGATAAAGAGACAAAGAAGGAGAGATGGAGAGAAGGGGGGAGATAATGAGAGAGAAGGAGAGAGGGAGGGATATAGTAACATAATTGGAGGGAGAGAAAGAGAGGGAGAGGATTGGAGTGAAAAGAGAGAAAGAGAGAGAGAGGATTGGAGGGAAAAGAGAGAGAGAGAGAGTGATGGGGGAAGAGAGAGGAATGTAAGAGAGAAAGGGATATAGAGGAAGGAAGAGAGAGAGGAGGAGAGTGATAGGGGAAGAGAGAGAGAGATATATAGAGAGGAAGTGATGGGGGAAGAGAGAGGGAGGTAAGAGAGAAAGGGAGAGAGAGGAAGGATGAGAGAGAGGACTTGAGAAAGAGGAGGAGAGATGGAGGGATAGAGAGATGGAATTGGATGGGGAGAGAGGGAGGGAAGAAGAAATACATAGAGAGTGAGAAGTTAAGAGATAGAGGGAGTGACAAGGGAGATATGGAGAGATATTTGATCACTCTCAGCGCTTTATAGATCCGGAGTTAAGATGGATGTAGATTGGTCTATAATCAGGTTTGTTAGGGTCCTATAATAATAGGATTCATAATTTTGAATTGACTATGTTAAGTATTGTAATATTGTACATACCTTTGCTTTTCTGCAAATGTTTTCCATATTAAAAGATTAAAAAATGTAAAGAGGGTATGTCCTAAAAGAAATATCAAAAGACAAAAAGAATAATAAAAGTGAAAAAAATATGAGCCCCAAACAAAAAACAGATCATGAAAGCGTGCAAGTCCAAATGCCACTACTTTTTACTTTTATGTACAAAATAATGGTTGTGTGAATCTTGTCATAAATGCCACAACCCATGATAGTCAAATTGTTTAATCTTGACTACTTCATTCTTTAAATTTCATGTTTATAGTTAGAGAATAAAGATCTAGCCAAACTATTTAATCTTGGTAGATCAGTAGTTAGGTAGAGAAATAACATGTGCTCATAAGCTTAATCTGAGCCATTGGAAAGATATAAGGTTAGAATTAAGTAGTTTATTTTTTAAAGGAAAAGGAAAGAAAGGGTGTGTTAGTTTAAATGCACCCAATAAAGTGAAGAAAAAATGTTAGGGTAAGTAAGAAGGTATGTAGAAGAAAGGTTGCAGAAGTACAAATCTAGTTGAAGCATAAGCACTTCATCATGCTTAACTATATGTTTCAATGTGTAGGAGAATTTAAGAGAATGAAAACATGTTCACAAGCTAATTTACTTAACTTCCCCTCATATCATTTCACCCCTCACTACTTATTTACTAACATTCCCCATTATGCCATCATTCTTTGTTAAAATACCTTTTTTCCCTTCATTTTCACCCTTGCCCCTTGGTTTCACACTTTTCCCTAGTAAATTAACCCCCAAAAGTCATTTCCTAACCCAAAACCCCTTTTCCCTAGTTTGAAACCCATTCTCCTTTGAAAAAATCAATTTCCCCAAAAAAACCCATAAAAACCCCTTATCCTAACTATTATTCCCCCTCCGCTTTATAAAGTTAAACTCCACCATAGCAATTTAACCCCGCAAAATCCCATTTACTCGATATAAAACTCCTTTTTAACCCACCCCTCGGTGCAGTTAAGTAAACCCCTCCGCAGTTAAACCTTAGTCCCACTATATAAACCCATTCATTAAACTTTTAACCCTCCCACTTATTCATTAAATAATTACAAGTTAATTATAATTATTCCCTGGGCCCTGCTAATCTCCACCCCATCCCCTTTATGCAACTTTGTGCCGCGATAATCGTTGGATCTGGCACCCTCAGATCCTACGGACCATAGCCATATCGCATGCTCCCGATCTCCAAAGTTTACCCACCCAAGAGCACGCGATATGAGCGGTTTTGTTCGGGCCCCTATTGACTACGTGGCGGCTTTTCGTTAAATCACGTGCTCTCCATAAAATACCGCCCATCGTTTAAAAGCAGTGCGATGGCCCCCGATACCACCTTCTCGTATAATCCAAAACCATCACTATTCACTTAACTAATTCCGCACCAAATTTAAAAAGTTACCCATTAAAACCCTGAAAACCCTCGTTTTCACTCCTTTTTCCCGTTTACACAGTAAAACCTGCATAACCCTACTGGTGCCACCTTGAACCTTTGCAACACAATTCGACCTCCAATTACCTTCAAACATTGCCATGACCCCTTCCACATACATCCATGTTCAATAAAGCCATCAAATGCCTTCCCTGCCAAACCTGTGTTTTATTAATAATTGTTATATTTTGCAGGTAATTAGCAGAAGACCATAGCTTGGATAAACATGTTTGATACTAGTCACAAAACTTATTTACTCCAAGAATCGAAAGGAAATCTATTCAAAAGCCTATATTCTGAAAAAGAAGACAATTATACTCATAACAGAGAAGAAATCATTTACAGAAAGAAATACAATTAAAAGACTGAACAGAGGAACCAGACAGAGCATACAGTTGAAAGACAAACAGATCAAACATACAGAAAGATGATAAATATTCATTACTAGATGTTGATACATATGAAAAACTAAATAATTTATTGTTGAAATATACAGTAAAAAGTTAAAATGTGCAGTAAAAGTAAAAACACAGTAAAGGATATTGACAAGTCATCAAGGTTAAAGTGTATCAGATTAAAGAGTATTAGGTGAAATGTCATAAGTAAATATGACATTCAGCATGAAGACCAAACAGCTAAGCAGCTTAAAGGGAAAAAGATCATACATCAAATACAGCAAAACCTAAATAACAGGGACAACAAGCAACAGTTCAAAAGATGTCTCTATCTTCTTGCAGGAAGATATTTTCCTTTTCCTAGATTAGTTCTCAATACAGTTTGAGATATTTTGTAAATTTATTTTGTATAAATACTTCGCAATTCGAAGTATTTGGGGTGGATTACATTACATTTGTAGAGTTATTTTGATTTTGAACCTAAGGGTGATTGTACCAATTTCGAGTCAACAGACTGGAGCAAGTAATAAAAGCATTGAACTGCAGGATTCATGAGATGATCTATTTGCAGTGAAGTATATTCTTTATGTTATTTTGTTACCTTCTTATGTTTTCATAAACTTAATTGTAATTCCAAATTTGAATGTATCAACTGGAAATATCACTCATAATTTGTTTAAGTACACTCTGTTTTGCACAGTTAGTCATTTATATGTTTTCATCTAATGCCCAAATTTGAGAAATTTCTCTCCCATCTTGGTGGACCTCTTTCATTCCTTCCATAATTCGGCCTAGGGAACTCTTAATTGCTCCCTGGATCCGATTAGAAGCCACTTCACCATCCAGCCTTTGAGATCTACAAAAACTCACCTATCTTGCCCTGTAGACACTGTCTTTTAAAGCTTAATCCAGTCCAGTTTGTCTCATGTTGACTCCATAGCCCAATGGTAAAAGAAAACCTCTGTTCATCTAAGTAAATGATCCCACCACCCAAATTCAAACAAAAACCCAAGTGCAACCATAACTAGCCTAAAATTTATTAACTAAAACAAAGCTAAAACATACAGAGAGAGCCCTCTCTGAGATTAGGAAGGCTAGGTCCTCATCTCCAAAAGTGGTTTTTATGGTTACCTCTATTATTTATTTCTTTAATAACTTTCAAAGGAAATTTTGGAGTGATAACAAGGTCATTGTGGGAGATTGGGCATAACTCTTTCGTTAAGACTCCAATATTGGTATGACTTGGTGGGTTGGAAAGAAGACTCTGAGGGCTACTGCAGGACGGAATTTTAGATCTTGGATATTCGCAATTACAGATATACAATAGCTGCAATATCTAGCTCCTAAAAAGTAAGAAAAACTTGTGTATTTTTTTTAATTTTACATAACTTTTGTTTGAAAAATTAGTTTGAAGTGATTCAAAGGGCATAGTGAAGCATATATATCATTGTTTAATTTCAAAATACCTCGAAGCAAGAAAATGGAAACGCCTAGTAAGCAACTAGAAACCTCTACTATTTCGCTCTCACAAAGAGTAACCGGAAATGAAATGGAAGCTAAGATGGATGGGTTGAAGAATAATTTAAAACCAGACATGGAAGGTTTGAAGGATGGCATAGAAGTGAAAATCAAAGGCAACATGGAATATTTGAAGAATGGTTTAAAAGAAGACACAAAAGGTTTGAAGGAAGGTTTGACAAAGTTGCTATAAGAAATACTTCCTAATGGCAAAAAGGTATTAGATGAAACTCATGATGAGAACAAAAGAAATGTTAATCATTATTTCATAGACTCTAACATTGGATTGAAGACCCACCATATTCCAAAGATTGATATGAAGAATTTTGATGGCAAGGATTCGATAACCTGGATACTATAGATGGAGCAATATTTTGATCTTCATAATTTGCAACACACACAAAAGGTACACATTGTAACTTTATATTTAGAACCCAATCAATTTGTATGGTATCAATGGATTTTTTCTCATAAGCCACTTGTCACTTGGTCATTTTTTATGGAGTAAATGATAGCAAATTATGAGAATACAAAGAGAAACACCTTCTTTAGCCAATTGATAAATCTCAAACAAAAGGGTTCAATGGTCATTTTTTACGGACGAAATGATAGCACATTATGAGGTTACAAAGAGAAACACCTTCTTTAGCCAATTGATAAATCTCAAACAAAAGGGTTCAATGGTGGAGCACATTGAGGACTTCCAAAAATTGAATATAAGGGTAAATGATATTCCAGAGGAGCATAATATCGATGTATTAGGGAATTTAAAGGATAACAACTAACATGAGGCCCTTTGGGAACCTGATTCATTGGAGAAGGCATTCAGATTGGCAAGAAAAATTGAAATCAAAATTATGGCAACAAGGAAGCATACCACTCACAACTATAAAGATGGAAGTATTGCTACCCCTAGCCTTCCACAACCTAGAAGGTTGACACCACAACAATTGGAAGAAACAAGATCAAAAGGGATTTGCTATAGTTGTGATAGCAAATACACTAAAGGTCATAAGTGTGCTTAGAAGAAATTATTTTACATAGATTATGAAGAGGAGAAGAAAAGGAACAAGAAACTTCAAAAGGAGAGGATAGGAAGAAAAGGAACAAGAAACTTCAAAAGGAGAGGATATACACTAGGAACTAACCCTAGAGAAAGAAGAAATGAATCCTACCATATCTTGTAATGCATTGGTAGGAATTACCACTCCTCAAACTCTCAAGATAAAAGGCCATATCAAGAAGAAAAAGGTAATAGTGTTGATTGATTCGGGTAGTACCTATAATTTTATTCATTGTAAGATAGCCAAGCAAATTGAACTGTTTCCTATACCCAGCACCAGAGTACTATAAATTGCTCTGGAAAGTACCATAATATCAAGCTAACTATGGGGGAATATGTATTGAATTGTCCAATTCTCTCCATGCCAATGGGTGGTGTTGATATTGTACTAGGAGTCCAATGGTTACAATATTTGGGTACGATAGTATTTAATTTCAAGAAATTTTCTTGGATTTTTTTTTAGAAGGAAAGGAAGTTGAATTAAGTGGTATCACAGGGAAACCAGGAAAGATAATTAGCTCTAATAACATGAAAAATATTCTAAATAAAGAACAATGGGGCATAATTGCACAATTATGTCCACTGGAGGTTCAAACATCGAAAGCATATATGTCTTAAGATCTCCAAAGAAACATGGACAATCATCCTAAGGTATTTGAGACTCCTAAAGGTCTCCCACCTATTCACGATCATGATCATGGTATTCATTTGATTCTAAGAATTTTTCCTCAAAACATCATGCCTTATAGATATCCCTGTGCCCAAAAAAGTGAAATTGAACGTATGGTTGCAGAAATGTTAGAGGCCAGTATAATTCAACCTAGCCAAAGTTATTTTTTGGCTCCAGTAGTATTGGTGCACAAGAAGGATGGATCATGGTGCGTGTGTTTGGATTATAGGGAGCTAAATAAGCTCACTATTAAAGATAAACTTCCCACTCATGTCATTAATGAATATTGGATGAATTACATGGAGCAATTTACTTCACTAGGTTGGATCTTTGTTCAGGATATCATCAAATTAGAATGAAGACCGAATACATTCTTAAAACAACATTTAGAACTCGTGAGGGTCATTATGAATTTTTGGTCATGCCTTTTGGCCTTACCAATGCACCTTCTAGATTTCAAGGCTTGACGAATTCCATTTTCAAACCCTTCCTTAGAAAATTTGCGTTAGTATTTTTTGATGATATACTAATCTACAGCAAGTCTTGGAAGTATCGTGTTCAACATGTTGACAGGGTGCTTAAACTATTGGAGGAGAAACAATTATATGAAAAAACCTCCAAATGTTCCTTTGGAGTATAGGAGGTGGAACATCTGGGTCATATTGTATCTCATGAGGGTGTTAAGGTAGACCCTAACAAAATTAAATCCATTAAGGAATGAAAAATCCCCACAACTATAAAAGCATCTACGAGGATTTCTTGGGGTGACAGGGTATTATCGCAAGTTTGTTAAGAATTATGGGATAATAGCAGCACCTCTAACAACATTACTGAATAAAGATGCATTTTCTTGGACTCCAGAAGCAACTAAGGCCTTTGAACATCTTAAAGAGGAAATGTGCCAAGCACAGGTCTTAGCTACGTCAAACTTCACAAAAACCTTTATTGTGGAATGTGATGCCTCGGGAAATGGAATTGGTGTTGTTTTGATTCAAGAAGGAAAACTCATTTCTTTTTAAAGTCGTCCAATCAAAGGAAAGTATTTACAAAAACATATTTATGAGGAGGAAATGTTGGAAATACTACATGCACTAAAGCAATGATGAACTTACCAAGTGGAAATACACTTCAAGGTAAGTACAGATCATGATAGCCTTAAATACTTTTTGGAAAAAATATTATCTTCAGAAGAGAAGCAAAAATGGGTCACAAAAATGTTGGGTTATGACTTTGAAATCATCTACAAAAAAATGAAGAAAAATTTTGTTGCAGATGCACTCTCAAGAAAGGATGGGGATGTGGAAGCATTGCTTTGTGACATTTCTATTATCCAACCAGATTGGATAATTCAAGTAAGGGATGAAAGGAATAATGATGAACAAGTGTGGACACTCATTCAAAAGTTGTAGCAAGATCACAATACATATAATACATTTAGCTGGAAAAATGATTCATTATGGTACAAAGATCGCTTATATCTTTGTATACAATCCCAACTCAAACAAAAGATTCTTTTGAAATTGCACACCTCTCCCTTAGGATGGCACTCAAGATTTTTAAAAACTTACCATGGGGTCAAGAAGCAATTTTTTGGGATGACCTTAAATCTTATATTCAAAATTTTGTGGAAGAATGTTTGATTTTCCAAAAAAATAAAGTTGAGACAATTAAGACCCCGGGAATGTTACAACCTTTATCCATTCCAAGTCAACATTGGAAGGAGGTTTCAATGGATTTTATCACAGGTTTACCTAGGTCTGAAGGAAAGAGTGTCATCATGGTGGTAGTTAATATACTCACCAAGTATGCACACTTTTGTGCATTATCTCATCCATTTAAAGCCATTATAGTTGCTATTGCATTTTTGGAAACAATTCAAATGCTACATGGAAACCCAAAGATTGCTATAAGCTACAAATATCCCATTTTCACTGGAAATTTTTGGAGGGAATTACTTTCTTACTGGGTGTTCAATTAAATCATAGCTCATCTTATCATCCTCAATCTGATGGGAAAATTGAGATAGTAAAGAAATGTTTGGAAGGATATATTTGTTTCTTTGTATCTAATAAGAAAGCACAATGGGTCAAGTGGTTACCTCTGGCTGAATTGTGGTATACACTTCCTTCCATATTGCACCAAAAATGACCCCTTTTATGGTACTTTATGGATATCATCCACCATCCATCACATCATCTTTAAGAGAAAATTCTAAGGTTCGAGTAGTGGAAGATCACATCGAGCATCAACAACAAGTTCTCCAACTCTTAAAGTATAACCTCACTTTGGAGCAGAATCGAATGAAACAACAGGTAGATCAGCATTGTAGCTAAAGAAATTTTGATGTAGGAGGTTGGGTATTTTTACAACTACAACCATACAAACAAATGTCCCTCAAGCAAGCTAAGAAGGATAGTAAATTATCACCAAATAACTATGGTCCTTAAAAAGTGTTGCAAAATATTGGTACTAGGCATACAAATTGGAGCTTCCTGCAACTTCCTAAGTGCACCTAGTTTTCCATGTTTCATGCTTAAAGAAGGTTATAGGTGACAAGCTCCCAGTTCAAACAATATTGCATAACTTGAGGAGGAAGGAAAAAGCATATTGGAACCTGAAGCATTCATGGAAACAAGAACTCGACAACAACAAAATCGATAAATTTCAGAGTATCTCATCAATTGGAAGAACTTACCCGCTGAAGATTCCACATGGGAGGATGAAATTTTAGACAGAAGCATCCATAACTACTCAAACGTTGAGGACAACACTTTTTTGAATGAGAGGGGCATGTTAGGTACCTATAATACTAGTATAGCACCTTATTGTTATTGTTAGTGCATCCCCCGTATTGTTGTTGTTGTGCCCATGTAGTCCCCTTATTATTATTATTGTGCCCCATAAAAGCCCACTGTTGTTATTGGTGCACCCTTACATTATCATTGTTATGTACGCTCTAATTATATTGTGAGCCCTTAGACTCCTATATATAGAAAGGAGGTTTTTTCATTTGAATCATCCAAGAATTGTTCATTTATGTAATATAAAGGAGGTTTCCCCCTCAAAGAGGATAATTTTTAAGTCATTGATCTATCTATTTGTGAGCTGGTTGTGTTGAAAATAGCAACAAGAAATGTTAAAAATAGAATCCAAAAATTGCAATTTAATTGGTCCTTGAATTAAATTGTGAATTAAAATTGTAATTCTTTTCTCATGGCAACTTGTAATTGTTAACTAAGTTAAGTTGACTTAGTTGACTTAGGAATTTCAAGTTGGAATTCTTTTGGAAGTCATGTATATGTTCTCCCTAAGTTTTAGGGGTCCAGAATGAGTTTATTTATGATTTGTAATTAGGCTACTCAGTTTACTCAATGATAGTCACTTAAATTAGTTCTAATTGTTTTTGGAACTAATAGAGGACTAACAGTCAGTTGGTGCACTAGTGCATCCACAAGTGTTACTCCAGTTAACTGAAGATTCCCTCATCAGAAACCCATGCATGTTAGTTCAGAGAAAGACCCAGTTGAGACTAGAGTGCAGGGATAGTGTACTATCAGTTGTATGATTTACTGAGTTGTAAATATCATTCATGCAATCAGAGAAGGGCCTAATTTTGGATTGTGCAATTATGGATGAGGAATTTCCCTTTAAATATGAGTTAATTCTCTTAGGAATTGTGCAAAGAATTAGAAGCTTGGAGGCTTGAAAATTTGGCTAAGTATTAACCAAAGGAAGTCATCAGGTGGAGGATAGGAAATACTTGTACTGGTTAAGCTCAAGGTTGAGTAGATCATATTGTATTCATCCAAATTCTTTGACCAAGGGCGTAAGGAATCAGGGGCTTGGAGAGCAGCAGAAGAGGCTAGAGATTGGCTTGAGATTGCTTGTGAGCAGGGAGTTTAATCATACTGAGTGTTGGGATTATTCTTGTGAGAACAAGCATTGTATTATCATCTTGGATTTCTGATTAATGCGATATAGACAGTAGGGGTTTTGGGCGGAGGCTTTTCCCAGATACATATTGTGTTATGTGCCATTGATTATCTTACTCTAGCTAATTATTGTTTTCATCGATCTATTTTCTCCCGCTAGTTGAAAGTATATGTAGATTCTTGTCTTTTGCTTTAGTACATTGCATGAGCTTGTGAATCTATAGGATTTTGTACATGGTATCAGAGCTAGATTTGTAGGGAATTCTATATGGTATCAAAGCAAGATTTTTTTGGGCCGCTAGTTTGTAGAGAAAATATGAAACATTTTGTGCAAAATTTTCATAAGAAAATAGCATATATGGATTTCTTGTGAAAAATACCCAAATTCAAAAAAAAAAAAAATGGTTGAATCAGAGTTCGGATGAGGGAAATATCATTGATTTAAAATTAGCTCCTTTTCTAGAAAATTTCGTGACGACAAGACAGATGAAACAGATTTGTGTGTTAGCCAAGAACCTGTATGCACTTGAGGTGCAAGATGCATGCAAAGCCTTGAGGAGAAAGGGAAAGGTTAGAGACTTGGTGGTTGAGAAGGAGAGTAAAATACCTCTCAACATGTAACCCCAAAAGAAGCCTCAGAAGCATCTCCAAGTTGTTGTGGAGCGGCCACAACTGGATAAGCTAAGAGGAGAATGAGTGGAGGCATCCACTCATGCAGAGACCTCCAATAGGGGAAAATTTCAAGCCATGAGGGCAGAGGGATCACATGTAGCCATACCTCCAAGTGTGAGGTGGGGCGATGTGAAGTGATAGTCCTAAGAGGGTTGAAATTGGTAGGGTCCATTGAGAGATTTTATCTCATGGATCGTACCTTGGTATGGGAGCCCAAACTACATGGTAGCGGGAGGAATCAGTTGGATTGATGTAGTCGAAGGTTAGAGTGATAGAGGCTAGAGTAGTCAGATACTGAAGAGCGTAGAGAAGGGTTGACAATAGTGCAGGAAGGCAGAGTCAACAGAAGCGCAAAGTTTTCAGTGGATAGAGGCAATAACAGTTAGAGACTTTGATGACAGATGCATCATATTGATTCAAGTTAGATGTTTTTTTGTTTGTTTCTGGAGTAATTGTAGCAACAACGCTAGAGAGAAGCGTTACATGCATAACATTCCAAAGGTTCATGATTGGGATCAAGTTGAATTCCTTTATTGTTGAGAGGGAGTGTTGAAAATAGAAACAAGAAATGTTAAAAATAGAATTGAGAAATTCCAATTTAATTTGTCCTTGAATTAAATTGTGAATTAAAATTGTAATTCTTTTCTCATAACAACTTGTAATAGTTAACTAAGTTAATTTGACTTAGTTAACTTAGGAATTTCGAGTTGGAAGACTTTTGGAAGTCATGTATATGTTCCCCTAAGTTTTAGGGGTCTAGAATGAGTTTATTTATTTATAGTAAGTTAAATTAGTTCTAACTATTTGTGGAACTAATAAAGGACTAACAGCTAGTTGGTGCACTGGTGCATCCACAAGTGTTACTCCAGTTAACTGAAGATTCCCTCATTAGAAACTCATCCATGTCAATCAGAGAAAGACCCAGTTGAGACTAGAGTGCAGGAACAATGTACTATTTTTTGTATGATTTACTGAGTTGTAAATATCATGCATGCAATCAGAGAAGGACCTAACTTTGGATTTTGCAGTTATGGATGAGGAATTTCCCTTTAAATACGGGTTAATTCTCTCAGGAATTGTGCAAAGAATTAGAAGCTTGGAGGATTGAAAATTTGGCTAAGTATTGGCCAAAGGAAGTCATCATGTGGAGGATAGGAAATACTTGTGCGAGTTAAGCTCAAGGTTGAGCAGAGCATATTGTATTCATCCAAATTCTTTAACCAAGGATGCAAGGAATCAGGGGCTTGGAGAGCAGCAGAAGAGGCCAGAGATTGGCTTGAGCTTGCTTGTGAGCAGGGAGATTGATCATATTGAGTACTGGGATTATTCTTCTAAGAACAAGAATTGTATTATCATCTTCGATTTCTGATTAATGCAATATAGATAGTAGGGGTTTTGGGCATAGGCTTTCCCTGGATACATATTGTGTTATGTGCCATTGATTATCTTACTCTAGCTAATTACTGTTTTTATTGATCTATTGGCTTCTTCTAGTTGAAAGTAGAAGTAGATTCATGTCTTTTTCTTTAGTACATTGCATGAGCTTGTAAATCTATAGGATTTTCTACGTGGTATTAGAGCTAGATTTGTAGGAAATTTTACATGGTATCAAAGCCGGATTTTTTTGGGTGCAGGTTTGCAAAGCAGATCTGAAATTTTTTGTGAAAAATTTTCAGAAACAAATATCAGATCTGGATTTCTTGTGAAAAAATACCCAAATTCAAAAAAAAAATTGGTTAAATTAGAGTTCGGATGAGGGAGATATCATTGATTTAAAATCAGCTCTTTTTCCATAAAATTTCGTGATAATGGGACAGATGAAACATATTGGTGCGCTAGCCAAGAACATGTATGCACTTGAGGTGCAAGATGCATGAAAAGCCTTAAGGACAAAGGAAAATGTTATAGACTTGGTGGTTGAGAGGAAGAGTAAATTACCTCTCAACATGCAACCCGAAAAGAAGCCTCAGAAGTAGCTTCAGGAATTTGTGGTGCAACCACAACTAGAGAAGCTTAGAGGAGAACAAGTGGAAGCATCCACTCATGTAGAGACCTCCAGTAGGGGAAAATTTCAATCTAGGAGGGTAGAGGGATCACATGCAGCCATACCTCCAAGTGTGAGGTGGGGTGATGTAAAGTGATAGTCCCAAGAGGGCTGAAATTGGGCGGGGTCCATTGAGAGATTTTATCTCATGGATTGTACCTTGCTATGGGAGCCCAAAGTACATAGTAGCGAGAGGAACCAGTGGGATTAATGCATTCAGAGATCAGAGTGACAGAGTCTAGAGCAGTCAAGAGCAGTCAGATACTAAAGAGCGTAGAGAAGGGTCGACCATAGTATGGAAAGGTAGCGTCAACAGAAGCGCGAAGTTTTCAGTCGACAGAGGCAATAACAGTTAGAGACTTTGATGACAGATGCATCATACTGATTCAGGTTGGATTTTTTTGTTTGTTTCTAGAGTAGTTGTAGCAACAACACTAGAGAGAAGTGTTACATGCATAGCATTCTAAAGGTTCAGGATTGGGATTGAGTTGAATTCCTTTCTTTTTGAGAGAGAGTGTTGAAAATAGCAACAAGAAATATTAAAAATAGAATCGAGAAATTCCAATTTAATTTTTCCTTGAATTAAATTGTGAATTAAAATTGTAATTATTTTCTCATAGAAACTTGTAATAGTTAACTAAGTTAAGTTAACTTAGGAATTTTGAGTTGGAAGTCATGTATTTGTTATTCCTAAGTTTTAGGGGTCCAGAATGAGTTTATTTATGAGTTGTAATTAGATAACTCAGTTTACTTAGTTATAGTCAGTTAAATTAGTTCTAAATATTTGTGGAACTAATAGATGACTAATAGTCAGTTGGTGCACTGGTGCATCCGCAAGTGTTACTCCAATTAACTGAAGATTCCCTCATCAAAAACTCATGCATGTCAGTTCAGAGAAAGACCCAGTTGAGACTAGAGTGTAGGGGCAGTGTACTATCAATTGTATGATTTACTGAGTTGTAAATATCACGCATGCAATAAAAGGAGGACCTAATTTTGGATAGCGCAGTTATGGATGAGGAATTTCCCTTTAAATACGAGTTAATTCTCTTAGGAATTGTGCAAAGAATTAGAAGCTTGGAGGCTTGGAAATTTTGCTAAGTATTGGACAAAGGAAGTCATCAGGAGGAGGATAGGAAATAATTGTGTAGGTTAAGCTCAAGGTTGAGAAAATCATATTGTATTCATCCAAATTATTTAACCATGGGTGCAAGGAATCAGGGGCTTGGAGAACAACAGAAGAGGCTAGAGATTGGCTTGAGCTTTCTTGTGAGCAGAGAGATTGATCATACTAAGTGTTGGGATTGTTCTTGTGAGAAAAACCAGTGTATTATCATCTTGGATTTTTTATTAATGTGATATAAATAGTAGGGGTTTTGGGTTGAGGCTTTACCTAAATACATATTGTGTTATGTTACATTGATTATCTTACTCTAGTTTATTATTGTTTGCATTGATCTATTGGCTTCCACTGGTTGAAAGTAGAAGTAGATTCTTGTCTTTTACTTTAGTGCATTGCATGAGCTTGTGAATCTGCATGATTTTCTACATGGTATTAGAGCTAGATTTGTAGGAAATTCTACATGGAATCAAAGCTGGATTTTTTTGGGCCACGAGTTTACAGAGCAGGTCTGAAAATTTTGTGCAAAATTTTCAGAAACAAATAGCATATTAATTCCCAAATTCAAAAAGAAAATGGTAAAATTGGAGTTCGGATGAAGGAGATATCACTGATTTAAAATCATCTCTTTTTCTAGAAAATTTTGTAACAACGGGACAGATGAAACAGATTGGTGTGCTAACCAAGAACCTATATGGACTTGAGGTACAAGATGCATTCAAAGCCTTGAGGAGCAAGGCAAAGGTTAGAGATTTGGTGGTTGAGAGGGAGAGTAAATTACCTCTCAACATGCAGCCCTAGAAGAAACCTCAGAAGCAGCTTCAGGAAGTTGTGGAGCAGCCACACTAGAGAAGTTGAGAGGAAACCGAGTGGAGGCATCCACTCATGCAGAGACCTCCAGTAGGGGGTATTTTGAGCCAGGTTGGTAGAGGGATCACATGCAGCCATACCTCTAGGTGTGAGGTGGGGTGATGTGAAGTGATAGTTCCAAGAGGGTTGAAATTGGGCAGGGTCCATTGAGAGGTTTTATCTCATAGATCATGCCTTGCTACGGGAGCCCAAAGTACATAATAGCTGGAGGAATCAATGGGATTGATGCAATCAAAGATTAGAGTGACAGAGGGTAGAGTAGTCAGATATTGAAGAGCACAGCGAAGGGTTGAGAACAATGTAAAAAGGAAAAGTCAACAAAAGTGCAGAGTTTTTAGTCAACAGAGGCAATCGCAGTCAGAGATTTTGATTATAGATGCATCATACTGATTCAGGTTGGATGTTTTTTGGTTTTGTTTTTGGATTTGTTGTAGTAACAACACTAGAGTGAAGTGTTTCATGCAGAACATTCCAAAGGTTCATGATCGATATCGAGTTGAATTCCTTTCTTGTTGAGAGGGAGTGTTGAAAATAGCAACAAGAAATGTTAAAAATAGAATCCATAAACTCCAGTTTAATTTGTCCCTAAATTAAATTGTGAATTAAAATTTTAATTATTTTCTCATAGGAACTTGTAATAGTTAACTAAGTTAAGTTGACTTAGTTAACTTAGGAATTTCGAGTTGGAAGTCATGTATATGTTCTCCCTAAGTTTAAGGGGTCTAGAATGAGTTTCTTTATGAGTTGTAATTAGAAAACTCAGTTTACTGAGTTATAGTCAGTTAAATTAGTTCTAAATGTTTGTGGAACTAATCAAGGACTAACAGTCAGTTGGTGCATTGGTGCATCCACAAGTGTTACTCCTATTAATTGAATATTCCCTCATCAGAAACTAATGCATGTCAGTTCAGAGAAAGACCCAATTGAGACTAGAGTGCAGGAACAGTGTACTATCAGTTGTATGATTTACTGAGTTGTAAATATCATGCATTCAATTAGATAAGGACCTTATTTTGGATTGCGCAGTTATGGATGAGGAATTTCCCTTTAAATACGCGCTAATTTTCTCAGGAATTGTGCAAAGAAGTAGAAGCTTTGAGGATTTAAAATTTGGCTAAGTATTAGCCAAAGGAAGTCATTAGGTGAAGGATATGAAATAATTGTGCAGGTTAAGCTCAAGGTTGATCAGAGCATATTGTATTCATGCAAATCCTCTGACCAAGGGCACAAGGAATTAGGGGCTTGGGGAGTAGTAGAAGAGGCTAAAGATTGGCTTGACCTTACTTGTGAGTAGGGAGATTGATCATAATGAATGTTGGGATTGTTCTTATGAGAACAATCATTGTATTATCATCTTGAATTTCTGATTAATGTGATATAGATATTACGGGTTTTGGGTTGAGGCTTTCCTCGGATACATATTGTGTTATGTTCCATTGATTATCTTACTCTAGTTGATTATTGTTTTCATCGATCTACTGGCTTCCACTAGTTGAAAGTAGAAGTAGATTCTTGTCTTTTGCTCTAGTACATTGCATGAGCTTGTGAATCTAAAGGATATTCCACATGTTGCATAACCATTATTATTATAAATAAAACACTAGCGAAGGTGATAGAAAAAGTTAAAGCCAGCCTCGATGTTAAAAATATGAATGTTTTTGTTGAAAATAATACTGAGAGGGGGGCTGAATCAGTATTATCAAATTCTTTTTCAATTTATACAACCATTTGCATATCTGACTAATGAAGCTTTCATATACCTTTCAGACTTATAATTTAATTTATTCTTCAGATGTTGATCATTAATCTATGTGTCAGAACCATATAACAATAAACAGGAACAGGAAAAATAGAGCAGACAGTCACACCAAAGAACACAAGATATAAGGTGGAAACCCAATGTGGGTGAAAACCACCTGCTGCAATATGTCTCTATCTTCTTTCAATTTGAAACTTCTTTTTACAATGATTCTGTACTAGTGCAGTCTTATACCAGCACGCAGGCTTCAACCTGCAGAAGGCTACAACCTTCTCTCTTCTTCCAGGGACCACGTTTCATAAATTTTCAGACTGGATCCATGAGTATCAATCAAGCATCAAATAGATCTGCAATCAACCAACTTCCTTGTACAAATACTGAACCAATAATTTCTCAGCACACAGCAACCAGACACCAATTCAGAACCCTGAACAGCTAAAACATATTTTAAGAAAAGTCTGCAACTTCACCAATAGAAACCTGCGGGTATCCGCACCTCTGCTATGTCGAGCCTGTGGGTCTCTGCACCTGCGCTGTGTCGAACCTGCGGACCTCCGCACCTACACTGTGTCGAACCTGCGGACCTCCGCACCTGCGCTGTGTCGAGCCTGCGGACCTCCACACCTACATTGTGTCGAGCCTGCGTACCTTCGATTATAGATAATTTATCAGACTTCAATTGTACCCCAGACTCTTAGATTTACAGATTTGATCATGCGCCAAAGAGATCTCGACCCATCAATAGATTTGTCTTGTAATGCTCAGGTTTCTCCTTGATTCAGGTCCAGCTATAACTCACCAACCGATCACCAGTATTTCATATCTTGCTCTTCTTAAGATATTCAACACGTCTATGTGCAGCCAAATGATCTCCTTTTCTTTTTATAGTCTAGGCCTTTCTCAAACCATGGTCCAAAACCATAGAGATCCAATACTAGGGACCCAAAACTTGGGTTCAATACTTTAGATGAAAAAACCATGAACCAAAACCATAGGATCAAAAAAATGTCGAACTAAATACCATGGACCAACCCACATGCGCGTGTTTCTCTCTTCATGAAAGTGCGTGTATTTTACGTCCGCACTTTTTTTTCGGTACACCTGCGAACATGTCTGTACCTTTTGATCAGCGTACTTGCGAAACCCACTGATGACCACAGCTTTATGAATCAGGAACCTGCGGATCTATCATTTCTACTATTTTGAGAGCCTGAACTTGTGATCTACTACTTGAGTGAGTTGCCATCAAGGACAACACTTATGTCATCGAGCCAACCTGTGACAAACCTGTGTCATAATGCCAACAGTTTTCAATGTCTTATTGGTTGAAGGGTTAAAGCATAACATCCTAAGTGTGTGTCAAATGACTAATAGAGGACATGTAGTCATATCCACTTCAAGAGGATGCGGGATTATAGAATAAGACACTGGAAATTTAATAGCAAAAGGAATCAAAACTCTAGATAAGATATATGTGTTGAAGAGAAGTAAAGGAAGAAATAAGAAGGAAATATCTTCATAAGATATTGAATAAAGTAATCAAGGCTCATATGCAGTACATTATTCCTAATATATACACAAAAAGCATTGTAGAAGAAAGAAAAAATAAATACGGACATAGTCATTGTTGGAGAATCTATTAGGGCAGCTATTTCAATAATTCTCTTCATCAAATAATTATCAAGAGGATGAACCATAAAAAAAATCACAAAATACAGAGGACACAAATTATAGGCTCTAAGCCAGGGAAAAACCCCTCTAAGGAGAAAACCCAAAAGAATCTCTTCTCTTCTTATAGAATCTAATCAAATGAGAAAACTAAGACCCAAAAATAAAATTCAAGACCTCCTCCAAGCCCCAAGTCAACCCTCTAAAGTTTCCTCCTTCAAATAAGCTCTAATCAACAAGGTCAACGAAAGTCAAACTTTGAGATGCTTGCTCAAAGCAAAGTTTCAGCCCTTTATTTTGGACCTGCAACTTTTGGCCTCCGAGTAGCTGCAAAAACCTAACTTTCACACATGTGAGAGAATCCAAGCTCAAAATCGCATTTTCTTCTTTTCCTTTGACCTTCTCTCTTTCTTCATTTTTCTTGTTTACTTCAAATCGAACTTGTTTCTTTTGCAAATCGAATGTGTATCAAATGAAGTCGAAATTGCTTCTATATATATATATATTTGGAGTTCAAATATCCTCTTCTAGGTTGACTTGTCACTAGCAAGGTGGACTTGTGCTTAGAGGTTTTTTTTACTTTCTAGACATAAAAATAACATATTTTACATGTTACATCTTGCCCAATAGGGTCTTATAGAAATGATATTGACATGAAAAACCCTAGAAGCATGAAGAACATGCTTAACCTAGATGACTAGTCAAAAGAAGCATGAAACCCTTGCTTAAAAATAATAGTGTTCTTTTCTTCTTTTTCTTGTAACATAAGATATACATAATGACATGAGTACAATGAGAATTATGAAGACAGCAACTAGTTACATTTTCCAACTCTCCCTCTTAACTTGGGAGGTGTTCATAATTGTACAACCAATACAAGGATATTCTCAAACTAAAGAGTTATCATAAGAAGAGTTGGATTGGTAAGCCATTTTTAAGTATCAACATCATAACCAACATTGTCAATATAATAAGGCCTCAACTTCACAAGCTCTATTTATATCAGAGCATAATGTTGGGAGGCTTTATGTGAGACACCACACTACCTCTCAAGGTACATACCTCATCCGGATGTTCACTAGGTATGTCCTTTTAGGACTATTTTTATTTTCGATTTCCAATCCTCAAAGAGTATCGGTCCTCTTCGACCACTCTTGTCTTAGATAGTTGTCCAATCCTCAAAGTGTGTTGGTAAACACTAATGCTTCCTATATTTTATATTCTCAAGGAGTAACAATATTAGATGCTTATCCAATCTTCCATTATCCTTCCTAGTGCCTTCACTAATACTTACAGTTGTTAGTCTTAGTCTAGTGCATGACACATGTATAATATGATGTCTTTAACATCACTACCTCTCAACATAGAGGGGAGATCCTCATTCCTTTTTTTATCAAGGAATAGATTCTTGCTCCTTCTCAAACATTTAAGGAGACTTTTTATTCCATCTAAAGAATAGAGACATTTATTTGTAATTCCTTTCAATTGGGAAGCTTTCTAGTGTGCCTTCATCAATACATCAACTATTATTCCTTCATGGAGATCTCTAAGTATCTACATGCCTCCTTATTCTCTTTGTATCTTCATCAAATAGATCTTTCATCTTCCTGCATGTACTGAAACCAAATTGTGACAGGATTCGAGCCATCAACCTTTCATATCACTTTCCTCTAGTCATCATCAACAAGGGCACTATGTTTAGCCAATTAAAGTAGAGCTTAGTCATAGCTCTCTTTAGACATGAAATTGAGCTTCGTCATTCATATGAACATCGAGTTATCTCATTGTACTAATATCTCTTAATCCCAAGATGATGTAAACATCTTGACCATAAAATCCTTCAAGGATTACCAAAACCAACCACTCAATCCATGTAATCATTGAATTGAGTTAAAAACTAACAGTTATAGATATACTTGTCTCAAATGTACATCTGGAAAATCCTTATAGGTAACAAAAAATATACTAACTAGATATCGAAAACCAAGACATCAATATCAAAATTACCTCAATATGATGGCATCTTCAGATTCTGCTTACTTCTGAGATCAACATCCTTTTGCATGGTTTGTCTTCAGCTTTTACCAAAGAATCTTCTCCATGCTAATCACTTGTAATAAAATTTCCCATGGAACAAACTTATCAAGAAGTTAAATTGTGATTATCAACTCTTTTTCTTTCTTCAAGAAACCATATTCAATGTTGATCAATATCATCATGTCTAAGTTATGTCAACTTGCGGAAGAGTCTTGATATTTAACCATTCCAAAGTATGCCAAACTTCTTCTTCCAAGCATGGAGTCACCATATGGAAGACTTACCAAACACATTTTTATAACCAAATCCTTCTGCAAGATTATTTTAGATATGAACTCTACCCTAGAGAAGAGTTACTTAAAAATATGCATACATTTGCTTTCAGTGAACTCTTGCCATACTTTTCTTTGAATGAGATTGCTTCCAACCTTATTGAAGATAATATTTCCTTTAAGAGGAGAAAGACCTTAATTTTGCCTCTCAAACTATAACTCGGCCATCTGCATACCTTCATCCTACAAGACTATTGTTTCCATACTAGTTGGAATATATATAAAACATAATGATTCTTCCGAGAACCTTCCTAAATGACAATTCTTATTGGAGGATCTTGATGATCCTTCTTTGCAAGATGACTACCTCTAAATTTATGTTAGAAAATGCTTGGATGAACTATAATGTGCAATATGATCAAAATATTCTCATTCTTTGACCGCTAGATTACTTTTCCAAAGCAATTTGATTATGCATATTTTAACTCTTCTGCCATCATATGATTCCTTCTATGATGTAATGCTTGACAAAAATCATGACTTCTTCTAGAGAATGAAACTATGCATGATTACTCTAACTTCTACTTTCTAATAAAAGAAAGACAAATTGCAAATGAACCTGATATATATGGAGCTTCCTTCAATAGTACAGATCCTTGGGATCTTCTCCTTTTGGATTCTTCTAAGGTTCTCCCTTTGCTTCAACTATGTGAGCTTCACTCCTTTCCCTCCTTTTGTTGTTTTTATTGTTTGGGTGATCCCTCTTAAAATGTCCATACTCATTGCATCGAAGGCATTAAATCTTGGACATATATGGTTTTCCTTTGGACTTTCTAAACTTCACTTTCTTCTTCTTCTTGGATTTAACAACAAAAGCTTGAGACTTCTCATTTGATTCAGTGTCATCCTTTGCCTTTATCTTTGTTTCTTCCAAGATTCATTGATCTCATAGTTCATCAAAAGCAATAGTGTCTTTTCTTGAGTAGACACTAGTTACAAAATTTCTTCAATCATGTGGCAAAACATTTAATAAACATGTAGTCATTTCTAAATCAGAAACAACTTCCCCAAGCCCTTTCAATTGGTCCCTTATTTGTGAGATATTCATAAGATAAGTGGCCATATCTTCATCCTTTTATTTCCTTATTCTATATAGTTGATTTCTCAAGGATATATTTTGACCTGATGTACTTATAGAGTACAACTTCACCAACTTATCATAGATTTCTTTAGATGACTTCAAATCAACAACAAAGTGAATGAGATGATATTTTGTGGATTTGATAAGAATACTTTGTGCCCTCACTTCTCCCTTTTTGTACCTTGATAGTTCTTAAGTCTTCTCTTTGTCTAGTTGAGTAACTTCACCAAGAACATATTCCATGATCTCACTTTCTGTGAGCACCAAATCAATCCTCTTCTTCCATTCTAGGAATTTTTCTAACCCAATGAGCTTGTTGTTTTCCTTGCAAACTGTTGCCATATGTTTTGTATATTGAGACATGCAGCACAAAATGGTACTTACTTTTCAAATGAGTGTCCTTCTTAATTATATCCCCAGCTATCTCAATGCATTCAAGACCTTCAAAGAGACTTCAAAATGGCCTAGAATGAGGACTTCTATGATGCCTTCAACAATAGTGTCTTCAAATAGATGATGTTCCCATGATCCTTTGATATTTCCTTTCCTTCAAAGATGTATTCCAACAAACTTTCAAGTTGATTACCTTTCAAGGGAGAGTAGCAATCTTTCCTTCAAACTGATGAAGTACATTCAAGAACCTTCAACGAGAGCTTGTAGTCTTCTTCCTTCAATAAGAGCTTGATCTTTCTTAAGATGATAAGGTCTTCATTGAAAGCTTCATGTATTAATATTCCTTATAGGTAAATAGGTCTTATTCTTCTTTCCTTGTGTCCTTTTTCAAATGGTTCCCCTTGAAAAGCAATCCCTTCTTGTGTCAACAAGATGATCTTCAAGCTACCTTCTTCTTCACCTTAGCTCTAATACCATGTTGGAGAATATACTATGGCATTTATTTCAACAATTCTCCTTATCCTTAATATTTACTTGTGAAATTTAGTTAGATTCTTTGTATTATCTATTAATTCTCTTCATCAAATAATTATCAAGAGCACAAATAATAATAAAAAAATCATAAAAGATAGAAGACACAAAATATAGGCTCCAAGTGAGGGCAAAACCTCTCTAAGGGGAAAACCCAAAAGAATCTCTTCTCTTCTTGTAGAATTTGATCAAGTGAGAAAACCAAGACGCAAAGATCAAATTCAAGACCTCCTCTAAGCCCCAAGTCATCCCTCTAAATTTTCCTCCTTCACACAAGCTCTAATCAACAAGGTCAATGAAAGTCAAACTTCAAGAACCTTGGTCAAAGAAAGTTTCGACCCTCTATTTCAGACCTATAGTTCATACCTGCAATTTTCAACCTCCCAAAAGCTGCAGAAGCCCTAAATTTTGCATGTGTGAGAGAATCCAAGCTCAAAATCAGATTTTCTTCTTTTCCTTTGACTTTTCCTTGTTTCCTTGACCTTCGCTCTTGCTTGCTTCAAATCGAACTTATTTCTTTTGCAGATTGAATGTGTGTCAAATGAGGTTAAAATTGCTTCTATATATACACATTTTTGGAGGTCGAATAGCATCTTCTAGACTGACTTGTCATTGGCAAGGTCGACATGTGATTGGAGGTCTTTTTGACTTTCTCGACATAAAATTAATATATTTTACATGTTACATCTTTCCCAATGTGGTATTATACAAATGATATTAACATGACAATAATTCTTATGACATGACAAACCCTAGAAGCATGAAGAACATCCTTAACCTATATGACCAATTAAAAGGATCATGAAACCCATGCTTGAAAATAATATGGTTATTATCTTTTCTTTCTTATAACATAAGATATACATAATGACATGAGTATAATGAAAATTATGAAGATTGGGACTAGTTACATTTTCCAATAGTCTTAAGGGGAGAATAATACAACATTTTAAAGGAAGATAATAATTGTTGAAGATGAATTTGTGGTAGAAGAATGGTGTTTGTGTGTGTGTGAAAAAATCCAAATGTTGAATCATGTTTGTGGGAACTGTTCTCAAAAATCTAGATGACAAGAAATCAGCATGGGAGGATAGTGCATGAACATAGGGGGGCCATATGGGATCAGAGCATATCTAATCAGGTTGTATGACCACAAAAAGAAGTAGTGTATACTTAGGGAAACCTATTGTAGTAGATATAGATGAGAAGGTTAGAATGTACCACATGCTCAAAGGGAGCATACCCAACGAAAGAAAGGATTTATAGATACACAGATAATAGTTTGGCATCGTTGAAATTTATGTCATATTTTATGGTTTCTAATGATTGATTTGTAGGTGTATCACGTGCTCAAGGGAGCAAGTTTTTTATCAAAACATTGGTGTTAGTATGTGCCTCATGAAATAGCAGTAGGTGGAGCATCCACAAGTATTAGTGGGAAAAGGATTTAGCAGATGTTATTTTTATAGATGGATTTGGTACTTAGATGCATACTGAAATTGCAAAAGAAGTTCCCAATATGTTTTCCCTTTGCCATTAATGTCAAATGGGGGGAGATACATCATCCACAAATTCGAGTTTAGCAATTGGTTTTCATCAATGCCAATGGGGGGGATTGTTAGCATTATTGTGTTTCCATAGATGTAAATAATGGCATGGACTAGTGGTGTAATAAGAAGCATGATTGATGATGTGGCTCTCTACAATGAGCTGACCCCTAATGCATGGAGTGACCATTTAGGGTTTGATTCATAGAAATACATCAAAGAAGAGGCAAAAATAAGTTACTAGTGACCAAAATGAGAAAGTAAAGGTTAACCCTACAGATATTGGTATGTCATGTCTAATTTGCATATCTTTGTTTGAGAATTGATACTGGAATCCACAACCCAGATTGCCAATGTTTAATCCATGTATTCCACTCATATTGCGTGTCTTGAATTAGCATCCATCGAACTGTAGGATTACTTTCAGTGTCTATGATTTTCTCCCTTAGTTTTGCATTGGGGCATTTTACCATTGATTCGCCCTTGGTATTGTAATGCACGTCTTGATTTGGTCTAAGGATTAAAGCATATAAATATAGACCCCAAATCCACCTTTAAATATGGCTCAAGGACAACGTCTATGGAATGTATGTGATAATTTAGTCAAATATGTCCTGAGGAAATTGTCATGTGTCTTAGACATGCAACACCTATGAATGGTCCACTCTTTTCCTCTATTCTGACAAGTAAGAAATTTTTCATTTTTCTTTGTTATGGTGAGACCATACGTCAGATATGGGAAAAAAATTAAGTGTGCATATGAATGCCTAATCATAAGTTTTCTAGTACATGAGCAGAGCTTCCATGGATCAATAGGGAGGTGATGGTTCCCTAGTGTGTTGATTAAACAGTGAATGTTTACAGCATATTTATTCTAAATTTATGGTAGCAATGATTCAAACTCCTTAGGCATGGTTCTAAACTCATTTGTCTCTACTTGTTGGTTGCTAATTGTGTTTCATTTTACTTCTCTAATGAGTTGACAATCTGCTACTACCTATTATCAAAGAAATGGTTTTGTTTAATTTAGTGATGCATAATTAATGGTTGTACTCTATTTGATGAACATGAAGTTTGTCTTGAACAAAAAATTTGCTGAGATTTAGTGTTGGACATTGTATATTAGAGGCATATTGATATTTTTATTTCTTCCTAATTATCTACATATGAAATATGGTGTCTCCAAAGTATCCTTCTAGTGTGTGACTGGAGGTGTATGGAAGTGTGATGGTGGTTGATCTCATTGTTCAATCTCTATTATGCTTTGACCTGGGTGTAATCAAGACTTTGTGCATAAAATGGAAACTAATCAGTCAATATATTGTTCTAGAGTAATGTCGATCTGAGGGAGGACCAATCATTGATTTTGTTGAATTATTCACATATGATGCCATAAACACATGTTTTGTTGTAATTGTCCCTTTCATTTTTTCTAGAGTGATTGTGCGGTTATTTTCCTGTTCTAGTACACGTGAGGAATATAGATCTAAGTGATAAGACCACCCCCATGCCATATCTTGATTCCTTGAGGAGAACTTAATTCAGGGATATTTCACACACTTAGATTCAGACTAGATTTTAACACCGTAAGTAAAGGCCATTCTCCTTCACACACACAAAGGAAAACTAAATTATCATCCTTTCCATCTTTGACCAGGCTCACATTCATAGAATACCATGAAGGTTGATCCATAAATTGTTGTGGATATTCCACTAGATAGTTCGTCACAACAGATCTGATAAAATTATGTTTAATATCCAAAATTCTACAATATTACAATTTTATTTGATTTCTGGATATGTAGATTTATTGTTAATGGCACATGCATGCGAAATTAAAATTATGCATAAAATAGAGAACAAAGGAATAAAATATCACACACACATTTTACACGTGATATGACATGGGAAACCCTTTCAGGAAAAAATCCCAGCTGGAAAGTGAGGCCACTTTTGCTCACTTTCTCTAAATGGAAATATGGATGTGAGTACAAACAAGTATGACTTGTGGCCCATGATCTACTACAGTGCATGAATCATCTTTTTATGCTCTACTTCCTATACTTCTTGGCTATTTATGCTTAGTTATGGAACAAATTCACTCGAAAGAATGGAATCCCTTTTCCTCCTAGTGGCCTGGCTATAACATAGCTCAATAGCCTACTAGTGCCTAGGTTTGACTACCTCAACTCTTAACTAGAGGTAAAATATAGACTCTTCTAGAGTTGTCTACATCATAATAATGTGGCTAGCCCATTTTTCATGAATAATGGGGGTTGACGTGGCATCCTCTCGAATTATGGTGGTGAAAACAGGAAGGTCAACTTCTGAGTGGCATAAACTTTGCATACGTACTCCAATTGACATGATTCTTATGTCGTTGGAAAGGTCTTTATGTGCAGAATAGGAAAAAGAGGTATGATGCTAAAGAGGAAAAAAAATCCCCAAAAAGAATCTTCAATGCCTCGAAATTCTCCTAGAAAGTTTCAAACCCTAGTTTGCCAAATTGGGTACTGCTAGTAAAAATGGTCCTGAAATTTGATTCCTCCAATTTTTCCACTCTAAAAGCATCGATATGGATGAAAAAAAATGATCCAATATAGACCATAGGTCTACACAACACAGGGCATCCTTCTCTTATCTTTGTATTCCCTCGAACCACCCCCCCCCCCCTTCAATGCTTTATGTGCCTGTTGATGCCCCGAAAATCGTTACATCAACATTGGGGATAACCACCAGGTTCGGACCTTAATACAGCTCCTTTTCTGTTTGGGATGGTGGCTCCGACTGGATATAATGCGACCAGTTTCCCAGAAATGAATAAAAGAGGGTGAATGAATGATTGGTTTTCTAATAAGTGATAATAAATGGAGGACTTATTATATGAGCGAAAACGTAAATGACTATTTTATCCCGGGAAGCTTCTATTCTTAAGTGAAACGTTTAGTGATCTGTGTTTTCTGATAGACATATAGATGACACTATTCAATAAACAAAGACATTCATTTAAATGATAATTGCTTCGTTCAAATAGTTGAACAAAGTAATTGATAAAACAATATTACACTTCTCTTTTATACTACCGATACATGCATGATTGAGATAATAGCAAACTATAAACATCCAATAGTGGAAAGTATAAAGTTTACTGTTAAAACACATTCACATATTCAATAATAGCAAAAATGACCAAACAACGATTCACATAAAAGGAATAAATTCAGACATAGATAATAGTACCATATGAGCTGTGAATTATTCCCTACGCCAATCACAATTTGAATTCCTTCTTCCGATTCAGAAATACTTTTAAATAAAAGCAATAGTGCACATTCACATGAAAGCTTCGTTATCAAAATTTGGAAAGATTGGTCCAGTTTTCATAAAAAAAAATGCCTGAAGTATAGTATTGCAACTTCAGGTTTAAGTCATATACAAAAACTTACGACCCTTTCTAAATACATGAAAGGGTCTATAAATACTAAACTAAGCTAACAAACTACAAAATTAAAATGCTACTAAATTGGTATAATCCGATCTTAAATATCTCTCCCACAGTGATCTGGTAATTGGTAGCGATGATTCATCCTTCTGGCTGTTTGCCCTTTGTCCTGAGTTGGCATATTGCCAGCATTGGCTCCACTTCTTGAGGGTGGCTGAGACGAGAATTGATTTGAGCAGCATAGGTGGCATCATGTATATCGAGAATGATACACCCGATTGCATCCGTTAGGCATTTGAGGGCGACTCTCTGACTGTATGGTTTTACTAGGAACAACCAATAGGTGTCCCAAGTTAAACTTTTAATTCTTGAGATCAATCTCCCATTCTTTTCTAGTTCTTGGTTACATGACTGCTCCAATGTCTTGGCTGATAATAGTTTACCTGGTGTACATTGAGAAATCATGTTAGATAAATAGAGAGTATTATTGATCAAGTCAGTTAAATTGCTCATAGATAACTTGCTTCTAGAAACTGCTCTCTCTGCTTTCATTAATTGGGACTGCCACTCCGTGAATAGGATTTCCTTATGGGATTCTAAAATTTTGGGCAAGTTTGCTGCCTGTCCCTCATTAGAGTCCTACCAAGTAAGAAAATCTGTCAAAGTGTCGTCGGCTTGCTCTAGATCCTACCTAGCATCAATTGATTTGTCTATTATAGACGTTGTTATGTCGCACAGAGGTTCAACTTGGGCAATTTCATGACATAACAATCTTATTTGTGTTATTAACACCTTGTTAATCTGCATTGCCTCTGCTCTAAACTCGGCAGGCTGGGGAAGACTCTTGAACCTTTCTACTTGAGCTGATAATTGAGCAATTTGCTCATCTTTTGTCTTTTCCATCTGTTCATTCATCGCCTTCAACTTTGATAATGCCTCTGATAGTTCCTTCTGTCTCTGGATTGCTCCCGAATCGATCCTCTGCTTCTCTTCATGCAATTGTTTGTTGAGCTGGTTATTTAACTGTTGTTGTGTGGACAGTTGCTGTTGTAGCTGTTCTGACTTCTGTTGTTCTTTCGATAGATGTGCTTGTAGTGAAGCGACCGCTTGATCCTTTTCTTTCAACAAATTGCTTACCTCTGATGCCTTATCCATGGTGGTTGTCGAATAGGCACCGGCGTATTGAGATAACTTTGTCAAGTCATCGGAGGGGTCGAATTATTCTCTCCATACCACATTGGCTGTTATTGTTTGTTCAGGGAACAGAGAAGGTTGATCAATCCTTCTCCTTTTCCACTGTCGCTTTATTACAGCCCTGTGTTTTGGGCTATAGAAAACATCTAGTGGAGGAATGTCCTCCACCTGCAAAATAATTTGATTGGAAGGATTCTTCGGAATTATTTCTACTACTGTAGTTGGGGGTAGACCGTTGGTTCCTTTGCTTGGAACCTCCTTTGATGTTGTATCTTGTGTATCAGCAGCTTTGGATGTTTCAGTGTCCATTGAGGTCTCAAGATTGCCTATAATTGTATTAAATTGTTGCCATTCTTCGAGCAATCTTGGGTCCACTTGAGTATCAACATTTACCTCCTTGTTGCTCTGCTCCTGCTGCTTTTTCTGTTCTTCTTCCCGTATTCTCTCATGTTCTTTCTTTTATGCTTCTTCTCTGTCTTTCCTTTTTGCCTCTTCTTGTTCTTTCCTCTATGCCTCTTCCTGTTCTAACCTCCGGAGTTCCTCCTTCTCTCTTCTCTGGACTTCTTCAAAGATTTCGGATGTAGCAGGAGGTTCGCTGGTAAGCTGCTGCTCAGGCTCGCTTGACTGTATCATCGGGGTAGTAGCTAACAAATCTAGAGGCAGAGTTTGCAACCTATGTTCTCTAAGTTTATTAAATTCTACTAACCTGTCATCATGGTATCTCATTCTAGCTAGCTGTTGCACCTGGAATATTGACTCGGCGGAGGAGAACATGTCATCAAACTCATCTTCCTTATGTTCAAATTTAGTGAGCTTGGCTTGATCTAGAGCATTATAGATGACCTTCTTCAGGTCAAAACGTCTATTAGGCAGAGTGGCGAGACTTAAGATGTTAATTTTTTCTGCCTCTTTCTCTGCATGTTTATAATCATGCAGAGTATAGACGCCACACCTTAGAGGAAAAGGAGGCCAAACTTGCTTCTTTGAATTTCTGAGAGTTTTTGTGGCTGATGCAGTTATAAGCTGATATGCTATTTCGCGAGCTAATAGCTTGTCTAGTATGTACAAGGGGAGGACATGAGGTCTGGCCTGACTGCCAAAAACTCTTACATAAGTGAATTTTTCTTCTCCAAACCAGGTTCCTAAGGCTGTCAAGTCAATCTCAGCCTGAGAGGAGATCTTAGGGGCAGGTTTATCAAAAATTGCATAGTAACCTCCACCCTAACACAGGAAACTCGGAATTATAACAGAGGGTATCCAAAATATAGGCACTAAAATAAAATGGAGGGATGAACCTATTAGTAACACGGGATTTGTTTCTGAATTCAAGAATAGCTGTAGCCAACTTATCCAATAATATAGTCCCCCAATCCATGATTTCACTATTACATGCCACTTCCATCAAAGGTACCATTTCTATGGAAAATGTTGAAGAATCATGCAATCCCCACAATCGACACATCATGAGTCCAGCATAACAATAAGGAGAGCATAAGGAGTCGACGGAGTACTTACCCAAAGACTCATGTTTGTGTTTCGCCGGGTTCTGTCTCCATTCTCGTATAGGCCCTGACTCAGTTTCATTCTCACCTCGAAACTTCTCCAGAAATGCTTTATTGTACTTCTTCTCTGGTTCGGGCAAATGGTACATTTGTCTGAAATCATTGGGCTGAAATGAACCAAATACTCTCCCATCAACAGTGCAAAATGTTCTGTCCGTAATTGGAATTTCCTCAATTTCCCATCTCACCACATCTGTATACAGAAGAATTTGCTCTCGAGCTGCTATCCTATGTAGGTAGGAATCAGCCAAATCTTTTAAAATAGCATCAGATTTCCGGCTTGAACCTATTGTAGCTTGTACCGATGTTTGTTGAGGTTCCTCGGCTTCAACCAGGCTGTAAATATTTTGCCAAGTAGTGCTGCCAAGGCCAAGACATGTGGTATCTGACATTAATCCCTTTTTGCTTGGTCCCGGATCTGTGGCATGTTGTCTTGTTACCATAGAAGATGAAGTCGTTCCAGACTTCTTAGATTTCTTCCCCATTTGGTCTGGAATCGTTACTGCAAAAAAAACTCTGCACAAGAGAAAAATGAACATAATGCGGAGAATAGATGGCGAAAACCAAGTATGGGGGAATTGTGTCAATCAATGAATAATGGAAGATTTATCATAAGGCTCCCGCGGATACAATCTCTGAAGGGATTTAGGCATAACTGCTCATTAATTGGTCATTAAAACCTGTCAATCATTTAAATGCTCATTATATCCTTTACTTGTCGAATAATAGTCTAAGCGTGGATTTTATTTTTTGGCGGTTGGACGCGAGCGAATCACTATCGGGAAGAGAAAAGGCTTTCAATGATAATTAATGTAATATAGCGAAATCATATCGATCCTTTTCAAAAGTCGTGTTTGGGTTCATCGAAGTCGGCAATCTGAGGAAGCCTTAGGCAATTTTATTTAATTTTTATGGAATCCCCGATCACCGATAGCGATATCGCTTGACTCGCATCAGGAGTTTGAAGGAGGAGCCTCTGCGCCAGCAAATGTTCATAGTTTCGACAAGGATACCTTTTAACCATTTGATTGTTCACGACCCCTCCCATCTCAGAGTATGATTAAAAGAATGAATTCAAAACATGTTTTCATATTTTGTATTTCTTTTCTTTTCCATTTTTGTAAGATAAAAAGCCATTGTCCTGGTTTGGTTGCCAGCTGATTTAACAATGCCATTCATTGGTTGTATTTTAATCGAACAAGCTGGCTCGTGATGAGACCCCTTGTCTTATGCTTATAAGCCATTACCCTGTTTTGGTATGCAGTGTTGGTAATGTCAGTTAGATTATTTCCCAATGTTCATGGTAAGCAGGCTTGTAATAAGACCCCTTATCCTTATATCAGATATTTTAGAATTACACTCTAAGTAATCATATACTTGGATGAATGGGATGAACAATTTTCTCCTTAAGAGAAAATGGATGACAAGGTAAGAGTTGAGGATGCTAAGATTGAATCAGTCTCTGTTTTGATATTGGTAACCCTTTTGTGGCCAGTTTGAAAACATTAAAATGATTTACAGTAGTTCTAAATCTTGAGAGGATTTTCACAAAAATAAAATGGGGTTTTCAAAATGTTAATATACCTAATTTCCTAGAAATTTTCCCTTTTGTTTAAGATTTCTATTTTACAAAAGTAAATATTAAAAGTACTTCTTTCGAGCAACATTTCAATATAGCAAAGACCAATAGAAGCTATTTTACAACTTTATTTCCTAATGGTCCTAAAAATTGCAAATCCTACTAAATTTAAAAGAGAAGGGGTTACCTCCTCAATTGAAGATTTTCTTTAAGATGAGGCCATTAACAGGAAGAGAGTCCCTCTTTCCTGATAGATCTTGTAATATGAATGTCGAATGGCCTACCTTCTCGCTCATCTGAAATGGTCCAAGCCACATCTTTTGGAATTTTGTGTGTTTACCTTTATCCTCATGTGCTTTTGTGTTGGGTTGTGTTATATTCTTTCCACATAGTTAACAGGGGGTTTGAGGGGTACCCGTAACCCCACTTTATG
>APFE030443170.1:45185-61607 GCA_000404065.3 Pinus taeda | reverse complement strand
ATGGGCTTTTAGAAGGAAGGGCCTGTAGTGTTTGATGGCTTTATACACAGCAAAGGCTTGTTTTTCAACTTCGGAGTACTTTAGTTTTGTACCCTGAAAATTTGAACTAAAGAATGAAATCGGTGCTTCCAAGTTGTGATCATTGATCTGAGTGAGTACTGCTGCATAAGATAAATCAGACATGATAGTGTACAATGTGAAATGATTAGAAAAATTAGGAGTGTTTAAAGAGGGGGCATTGATTATTGATTGCTTGATTAAATCAAATGCTTCTTTTTCCACAGCCCCCCATCTAAACACTGAATTTTTCTTAATCATGGTTTGTAATGGTAAAATGATATGAGAAAAATCGGGAACAAATCTTTTGACAAAGTTGATCTGACCTAAAAATGACTGCATAGATTTTTTGTTATGACGAAATGGGATTTCAGAAATTTCTTGAATCCTGTCGGGATCAATATAAATACCATGTTTGGAAACAATAAAGCCCAAGAGCTTTCCTTGATCTAGAGCAAAGAAGGATTTTTTGGGATTTAGTGAAATACCATACCTTCTACAGCGTTCAAAGATTTGATTCAAATCATGTAAATGGTTAGATCTCCTTTTAGAAAATACAGTAATATCACTTAAGTAGACGACTATTGTTTTGTTGATCAATCCTTTGAAGGATATATCCATTTCTCTTTGGAATGTAGCTCCTGCGTTAATAAGTCCAAAAGGCATTTTCTGATAGGCGTAAGTTCCCCATTTTGTTCTGAAAGTAGTTTTGAGTCTGTCATCAAGATGAACCAGAACTTGGTTGTATCCTGAAAAACCGTCTAGAAAGGACATTAATTCAGAACCTGCTACTGAATGGAGTATTTTCTCCATGGTAGGTAATGGGAAATTATCTTTTTGACTTGCCTTATTCAGATTTCTAAAATCTCTACAAATCCTGATGTCACCATTTTTCTTCCTAACATGCACCATGTTGGAGACCCAGTTTGAGTGCCGAACAGGAAAAATAATCTTTGCTTTTAAGAGTTTACTGAGTTCTGATTTTATCTGACTCTCTAAGTTTGGATGTATTTTCCTTAATTTTTGTTGAACTGGTTTTTGTTCAGGTAGCATTGGAATGGTATGCTGTATGATAGATGTATCATATGTTTTTAAATCATCATACTTCCAAGCAAAGACATGTTTATTTCTTCTTAATAATCTAATAAATGTTGTTCTTTCCTGCTCAGAAAGTCCTAATCCTAAATTGATATTTTGAGGGTTCTGCTCAATACCAAGATTTATCAATTCAAACCTTAAGGTAGAACTTTGGATTTTTGAATTGGTTACATGTTTGAACCTGTCTTTAATGTCATAGAGATCTTCAAGTTTAACCACAGGTCTTGGTATTGAGTTTTCCTCATGCTTTTCTTTCATCTGAAGATCATGATCACTTTCATCAATGATCTGATCGTTGTAGGATTTGTCGGAAGTTAAGAAATGTTGAATGTCTTCATCGTGGTTGAACACTCGCCAATTGGTGATATTGTTGGGAATAGATGGCCTAAAGATCAACTCTACTGAAAATCTATCTAGACTATAATCTTCAGAAGGCAGGAGTTTAGAAGCAACATTGGCAAATAGGTTAGCTGCTGCATTCTGGGATCTGGGAATAGGTGAAATATTGAATGCTAAGAAATGAGATAAAATTTCCTGGACTAAAGACTGATAGTGTTTGAGGTGACTAGAGAGACAATGGATTGTGTTTCGAACTTGTTTTATAACAATCTCTGAATCGCTGAACACTTTTAAATATTGAACTTTCAGGCCGATAGCTTTGTATAATCCTTGCACCAAGGCTTCATACTCAGCTATATTATTCGTGCATTCAAATTCTAATCTACAAGAAAGCATTGTTTTTCTCCCTCAGGGCTGACTAAAATACACCCTGCTCCTGATCCTTCACTAGATTTTGAACCGTCAAAATATAAAGACCAAAATAAAGAATTATCAACATTTTTATTTACAAAATTCTCAGTAACATTAACACATCTTGATATGTCAGTTTGTGAAAAAATTTCGATTTGTGATGTGAAATTGTTTACCGAGAAAGGAGATGTTTGGGTAATATAATTGCCAAAGAATGATTCAGAAGAATAGTTTCCCAAAATGTTATTGTTAAATGCAACTGGTTGATTCTCCTGTTCGAACTTTGTAACAGTATGGGTCATGTGTTTCTCCCGATTGATTTTTATTTGATTTGGCTTTCCCTTGTAGGGCAGCCACATATTAGACCAATCGGTAGAAATATACCCATGGAGCTTTTCATACCAATCCCTGCTCAAGATTAAACCATAAAACTCAGGTATATCAGCGATTAAGATATCAATTCTCTGAACCACTCGTGGATCAGCCAATAAACTGATAGTAACAGAGTTTATTTCCCCTAAAACCTGGACTTTGGTTCTATCTAACTGCACAATGTGAATTGAAGACTTTTGGGGTTCTATGTTCAGTTTAGAACAAACTGAAGCTGGCATTACATTGGATGATGCCCCAAAGTCAATCAAGCAGTTATGTAAATTTCGATTGTAGATTTCGTATGTTAAGAGGAAAGGAGGGGTATGGGAATTTGATCTGTCTCCAGTTAGAATTGTATCAATAGCCTCAACTCTACCAGAAGGTGGTTGTCCTGAATAACTTGCAGCTTTAGTACTGGGAAGAGGCGAAGAAGGAACTGCATTAAGTTCTTTGAGAAGCAATTTTTGTTGATGTTTTAATTTGCTGAGTTCAAACATGGTGATGTTTGCCTTAGTCTTTTTCATATCATCAACAATATTATAATCCATTGAATCTGATACTACCAACGTCTTAGATGATGTAGGTATATTGGAGGATGATGGTTGATTTTGAGGTATTGTTGCAGCTGGCTTCCTTGTGGGTACCTTTTCCTTTGTAGTATTGGTACCTGCACTCCTTTTCTTTGGACTTGCCTGGACAGGTTCAGGAGCACTTTTGCTCTTGGTAGTCACAGGAAAGGCTTCTTGTTCAGTTTCAGTATCGGAGTTAGGCAATATGAAGTCCCACATTCCATGGCATTCAACGACTTCCTCTTCTTCGAATTCATCGGATGGTGCAATTGTTTCTTCTTCTTCTTCTTCCTCAAGATCTGAATCTGCATTGGATATAACATTTAGAGGCTTTGACTCATGTTTCTTAAAATTCCTATAAGGTTTCTTTGTTGAGGTCTCTACTACTTGCTTTTTAATTTCAACCATTTCATTTGACATTGTTTTGAGGACTTTTTGAAGGCCCTCCATATCGTATGGATCTTTGGTGATTTTCTTCTTTGAATCATCCTTGAAAGACACTTTTTTGGATTTCCTTTCCTCGAGAGTAGCTTTCTTTTCCAAAGAGATTATACGTTTTTCGATAGCGAGGGCTTCTTTCATGTTTTCGGCCAATGTAGGTTTTCCAACCCTATCTACAAAAATGGCTATATTTGAAGGTAAGGCTGTAATGTACCACTCGCTTCTAATTTGTTCACTTGGCTTGTCATCGTTAGGGATTTTATTCAAGATTTTGTTAAATCGGGAGTTAAACTCCTTAATTGGTTCTCTTGACTCGATCCTTAGATTTGAAAGGTCATTAATGAGTGTGGCCAAGGATCTATCATCGCCGTATTTGGTAAGAAATTGTTCCTGAAAGGTATTCCAACTGGTAATGGATCCAGAGGGCAAGGAAAAATACCAAGACCCAGCTGATCCTTGTAATGTGTAAGGGAAAAGTCTAACTACAACATCTTCTTCTGTTACTCCCTTCAAATCAACTGACAACATGAAATTATTTATGTGTTCCTCAGCTAATGTTCCAGCATCTGGATTAAACTTTGGTAACCATTTCTCAGAATAATCAGGTAACGGATGTAAAGGCACAGGCATAGTGACTGCACCAGGACTTCTCCATGGGTTATGAGCCATTTTGGGAGTACCAACAATTGCCTGTGGTGTTCCAGGTGTTTGGGGAGGAGGTGGAAATGAAGACTGAAAAGATTGTGATGTTGAAGGTGAAGTCCCCTGGTGAACAATAATATGTAATGGTGAAGTGGGAGTTTGACTTCGCACTGGATATGATGAGATGGAAGATGATGGAGAAAAGGTTTCACTACCAGAACCTTCAGTGTTCTTTTTAATCCTTTCCTTTGGGGTAAAGGCAACTCAAGTGGTTCAATACCGAGTTTTTCGCTTTGAAGTCTGGTGAGATGATGAGGTAGGCGGAATTGTGAAGTCTCACTGCCTTGAGATACTTCAAATCTAGGAGGTGAAATGGAGAAGCCTTGAAGTTTCTGGATGATAGACTAAACTTCAGGGGACTCCGGACTTAAACGTTCTAAAGTATGATGGGGTTGAGCAGTGGTAGTTGATCCTTCTTCTTCTCGTCCGAATACTGGTATTTCAGAGTGCAAACAAGAGGTCCAAGGAGAGGTGGAGGGTGATTTACTCTGTGAATGGTCTGTAGGTTTTGACTTACTCGCCATTCATAGTGGATGGCCCTCCTTCTAGCGCCAGAAATGTTGATGCCCTGAAAATCGTTACATCAACATCGGGGATAACCACTCGGTCCGAACCTTAATACAGCTCCTTTTCCGTTTGGGATGGTGGCTCCGACTGGATATAATGGGACCAGTTTCCTAGAAATGAATAAAAGAGGGTGAATGAATGATTGGTTTTCTAATAACTGATAATAAATGGCGGACTTATTATATGAGCGAAAACGTAAATGACTATTTTATCCCGGGAAGCTTCTATTCTTAAGTGCAATGTTTAATGATCTGTGTTTTCTGATAGGCATATAGATGACACTATTCAATAAACAAAGACATTCATTTAAATGATAATTGCTTCGTTCAAATAGTTGAACAAAGTAATTGATAAAACAATATTACACTTCTCTTTTATATTACCGATACATGCATGATTGAGAGAGTAGCAAACTGTAAACATCCAATAGTGAAAAGTATAAAGTTTACCGTTTAAAACACATTCACATATTCAATAATAGAAAAAATGACCAAACAACAATTCACATAAAAGGAATAAATTCAGACATAGATAATAGTACCATATGAGCTGCGAATTATTCCCTACGCTAATCGCAAATTTGAATTCCTTCTTCCGATTCATAAATACTTTTAAATAAAGGCAACAGTGCACATTCACATCAAAGCTTCATTATCAAAATTTGGGAATATTGGTCCAATTTTCATAAAAGAATATGCCTGAAGTACAGTAGTGCAACTTTAGGCTTATGTCATATACAAAAACTTATGACCCTTTCTAAATACATGAAAGGGTCTATAAATACTAAACTAAGCTAACAAACTACAAAATTAAAATGCGACTAAATTGGTATAATCTGATCTCAAATATCTCTCCCACAGTGATCTGGTAATCGGTAGCGATGATTCATCCTTCTGGCTGTTTGCCCTTTGTCCTGAGTTGGCATATTGCCAGCATTGGCTCCACTTCTTGAGGGCGGCTGAGACGAGAATTGATTTGAGCGGCATAGGTGGCATCATGTATATCAGGAATGATACACCCGATTGCATCCGTCAGGCATTTGAGGGCGGCTCTCTGACTGTATGGTTTTACTAGGAACAACCAATAGGTGTCCCAAGTTAAACTTTTAATTCCTAAGATCAACCTCCCATTGTTTTCTAGTTCTTGGTTACATGACTGCTCCAATGTCTTGGTTGATAATAGTTTACCTGGTGTACATTGAGAAATCATGTTAGATAAATAGAGAGTATTATTGATCAAGTCAATTAAATTGCTCGTAGATAACTTGCATCTAGAAACAGCTCTCTCTGCTTTCATTAATTGGGACTGCCACTCCGTGAATAGGATTTCCTTATGGGATTCTAAAATTTTGGGCAAGTTTGCTGCATGTCCCTCATTAGAGTCCTGCCAAGTAAGAAAATCTGTCAAAGTGTCGTTGGCTTGCTCTAGATCCTGCCTGGCATCAACTGATTTGTCTATTATAGATGTTGTTATGTCGCACAGAGGTTCAACTTGGGCAATTTCATGACATAACAATCTTATTTGTGTTATTAACGCCTTGTTAATCTGCGTTGCCTCTGCTCTGAACTCGGCAGGCTGGGGAAGGTTCAAACCTTTCTACTTGAGCTGATAATTGAGCAATTTGCTCATCTTTTGTCTTTGCCATCTATTCATTCATCGCCTTCAACTTTGATAATGCCTCTAATAGTTCCTTCTGTCTCTGGATTGCTCCTAAATCGATCCTCTGCTTCTCTTCATGCAACTGTTTGTTGAGCTGGTTATTTAACTGTTGCTGTGTGGATAGTTGTTGTTGTAGTTGTTCTGACTTCTGCTATTCTTCCGATAGCTGTGCTTGTAGTGAAGCGATCGCTTGATCCTTTTCTTTCAACAAATTTCTTATCTCCGATGCCTTATCCATGGTGGCTGCCGAATAGGCACCGGCATATTGAGATAACTTTGTCAGGTCATCGGAGGGGTTGAATTTTCTCTCCATACCGCATTGGCTATTATTTTTTGTTCAGGGAATAGAGAAGGTTGATCAATCCTTCTCCTTTTCCACTGTCGCTTTATTACAGACCTGTGTTTTGGGCTATAGAAAACATACAGTGGAGGAATGTCCTCCACCTGCAAAATAATTTGATTGGAAGGATTCTTCGGAATTATTTCTACTACTGTAGTTGGGGGTAGACCGTTGGTTCCTTTGCTTGGAACCTCCTTTGATGATGTATCTTGTGTATCGGCAGCTTTGGATGTTTCAGCATCCATTGAGGTCTCAAGATTCCCTATAATTGTATTAAATTGTTGCCATTCTTCAAGCAATCTTGGGTCCACTTGAGTATCAACATTTACCTCCTTGCTGCTCTGCTCCTGCTGCTTTTTCTGTTCTTCTTCCCGTATTCTCTCCTGTTATTTCTTTTCTGCTTCCTTTCTGTCTTTCCTTTTTGCCTCTTCTTGTTCTTTCCTCTGTGCCTCTTCCTGTTCTAACCTCCAGAGTTCCTCCTGCTCTCTTCTCTGGACTTCTTCAAAGATTTCGAATGTAATAGGAGGTTCGCTGGTAAGCTACTGCTCAAGCTCGCTTGACTGTATCATTGAGGTAGTAGCTAACAAATCTAGAGGCAGAGTTTGCAACCTCTGCTCTTTAAGTTTATTAAATTCTACTAACCCGTCATCATGGTATCTCATTCTAGCTAGCTGTTACACCTAGAATATTGACTCGGCATAGGAGAACAGGTCATCAAACTCATCTTCCATATGTTCAAATTTAGTGAGCTTGGCTTGATCTAGAGCATTATAGATGACTTTCTTCGGGTCGAAACGTCTATTAGGCAGAGTGGCGAGACTTAGGATGTTAATTTTTTCTGCCTCTTTCTCTGCATGTTTATAATCATGCAGGGTATAGACACCACACCTTAGAGGAAAAGGAAGCCAAACTTGCTTCTTTGAATTTCTGAGAGTTTTTGTGGCTGATGCAGTTGTAAGCTGATATGCTATTTCGCGAGCTAATAGCTTGTCTGGTATGTACAAGGGGAGGAAATGAGGTCTGGCCTGATTGCCAAAAACTCTTACATAAGTGAATTTTTCTTCTCCAAACCAGGTTCCTAAGGTTGTCAAGTCAATCTCAGCCTGAGAGGAGATCTTAGGGGCAGGTTTATCAAAAATTGCATAGTAAATAGGTAGCATGAATCCATTGCAGACTTGGTATAAACGGTGTTTATAATGAGCTTTCCATAGTTTCTGGTGGTAGATATGAATAGGCATAGGGTCCTGTGGAGCCCATCTCCACCCTAACACAGGAAACTCGGAATTAAAGCAGAGGGTATCCAAAATATAGGCACTAAAATAAAATGGAGGGATGAACCTATTAGTAACACGGGATTTGTTTCTGAATTCAAGAATAGTTGTAGCCAACTTATCCGATAATATAGTCCCGCAATCCATGATTTCACTATTACATGCTGCTTCCATCAAAGGTACCATTTCTATGGAAAATTTTGAAGAATCATGCAATCCCCACAATCGAAACATCATGACTCCAGCATAACAATAAGGAGAGCATAAGGGGTCGACGGAGTACTTACCTGAAGACTCATGTTTGTGTTTCACCGGGTTCTGTCTCCATTCTCGTATAGGCCCTGACTCGGTTTCATTCTCATCTCGAAACTTCTCCAGAAATGCTTTATTGTACTTCTTCTCTGGTTCGGGCAAATGGTACATTTGTCTGAAACCATTGGGCTGAAATGAACCAAATACTCTCCCATCAACAGTGCAGAATGTTCTGTCCGTAATTGGAATTTCCTCAATTGCCCATCTCACCACATCTGTATACGGAAGAATTTTCTCTCGAGCTGCTATCCTATGTAGGTAGGAATTAGCCAAATCTTTTAAAGTAGCATCAGATTTCCAGCTTGAACCTGTTGTAGCTTGTACCGATGTTTGCTGAGGTTCCTCGGCTTCAACCAGGTTGTAAATATTTTGCCAAGTAGTGTTGGCAAGGCCAAGACATGTCGTATCTGAGATTAATCCCTTTTTTCTTGGTCCCGGATCGGTGGCATGTTGTCCTGTTATCATAGAAGCTGAGGTCGTTCCAGACTTCTTGGATTTCTTTCCCATTTGGTCTAGAATCGTTACTGCGGAAAAACTCTGCGCAAGAGAAAAATGAACGTAATGCAGAGAATAGATGGCGAAAACCATGGGGGAATTGTGTCAATCAATGAATAATGGAAGATTTATCATAAGGTTCCCACGGATACAATCTCTAAAATGATTTAGGCATAACTGCTCTTTAATTGGCCGTTAAAACCTGTCAATCATTTAAATGCTCATTATATCCTTTACTTGTCGAATAATAGTTTAAGCGTGGATTTGATTTTTTGGTGGTTGGACGCGAGCGAATCACTACGGGAAGAGAAAAGGCTTTCAATGATAATTAATGTAATATAGCGAAATCATATCGATCCTCTTCGAAAGTCGCATTTGGGTTCATCGAAATCGGCAATCGGAGGAAGAATTGGGCAGTTTTATTTAAGTTTTATGGAATCCCCAATCGCCGATAGCGATATCACTTGACTCGCATCAGGAGTTTGAAGGAGGAGAGTTTGTTACGTTCATGTCGCATTCCCCGATTGCCGATTGCGATATCGCATTGGAGCAAAGGGGAGGGGCCTTTTATTATTTGTTTTCCCGATATCCGTTGGCTACTCGCTTTTATCGCATCGGGGAAAATCAATGGGTCATGGTTATGCATCCTTTGTTGTTGCGATATGTGATCTTGCAATCACTTTATCGCAATAATAAAGAATTATTCGTTTTATTTTTAAGACCGATTATTTCAAAAGGTTTTAAAATGTTTTGTTTATTTCCAAACATTTGGAAGAGTGGTGGATTAATACCAATTTAATCTAAAAGGGACCCATTTCAAATTATAATTTTCTAAAGTAAGATTTTATGAAATGGGGAGTTGTTGTATAGCACAACAGTGCCACACAAAATCAGGATTGTTCTTAGTCCTCAAAACCATCTAGTCAAAAGATAAAGCATTGCAATACTTTCATTTCTTATCACATTAGTTGTCACTCACACCTCTTAACTAGTCATAAGGTATGAACCTCTTTGGGTTCTATCACCAATCCCTACGAATTTGAATTTTCTAAGTATGAGAGAGAGATGTATGAGAGAGTAATAGAAGAGAGAAAAACTAGAATTAAGACCAAAAAAAACCCTTGAGTGCTACTCCCTATTATTTTTATAATCACACCTTACCCTTTAGCTTCCCAACCTTTCATCTTCTTAGGAAGACTAACCATCACATCAACGGGAAATATTCACTTAAGGTATATTTTTCCTCTTAAGACAATTTCCCCCTCCCTAAGGCATCATAATATATTGGTTGTCCCCTTTCTTCAGCTCTATCATTTTTTTATTAATAAACATTACATCATATAATAGATTTTGACATCATAGCATCAATGATGGCACCCCAACATTATATGGTCTTAATTACATTACAAAATTTTGGGTAATGAAAGGGGTGTCACACATTTTATCAAACAATTCCCATACATTATTTAATCACCATCCACAAGACCACATTTTGTTGGGGCATTTATCAATCAATTTGTGTGCATTGTTTATTTCTATCAAACCCCAATCTTCCATGGAGTATATCTCAGAAATTATAGAGGACCAAAATCTAAAATTTCTACCACATGTGCCTTCAAATATTTTCTTTATCTCCTCAAATTTCACAGTGTAGAACCTCTTAGAAAGAAAGTTATGGAAAGAATGCCAAGTTGTCCTTATTTGAGGTCTAGTTTCAGGAGCATTAGAGAGACCCAAATTCCCCAGGGAGTATTTCCAAAAATATATTGAATTGATATCTGAAATATTCACCACTTTCCTCTAGATTTCGCCTGAGTATGGTCCAAGTTTTAGCCTCTAAAATCACCTAGAAGAAAATTTACAGCAAAAATGCCAAACTAGCCTTATTTCAGGAGCATTCATGAAGCCCGAGTTTCTTAGAGCATAACTCCCAAAATATAGAAATTCAATATATAAAAATTGAATCAAAAAATCAAGAGGATTTCCCCCCACAATGGTCCAAGTTTCACCCCTCTGGAACCTCCCAGAAGAAAAGTTATAGCAAAAATTCCAAGATGACCTATTTCAAGAAGCATCAAGAAAGATTGACTTCTTAGATCATATGTCCAAAAATTTAGTGAACCAAGACATCAAAATTGGACCATATGATCAACAGAATTTCCCCTCACTATGGTCCAAGTTTTAGCCTTTGGAACCTCCCAAAAGAATATTTATAGTAAAAATTCCAAGATGATTTGTTTACCTCATAAATCACATATTGGGCTTCCACCATTAAACTCCATGAAATCAATTATAGCCTATAGAGGAAATTAATCAAAATAATACATCTAAATGAATTGGGATGCATGAGCAATGAATGATAATTTTGGGTAATTGCATGCCTTCCTTGTTAATTGCATGCTTTCCTTGTTCAAAATAATACATGTGATTAATCAAATACACCAAGTTCAAATGAATGAAATTGAATAAGTAAATAACTAATTTTTGAGTAAATAAATAAATATTTTTATTAATTTAATTATTTAAGTTTTGACTAAATAAATAATAAATATGTTTGGAACTAAATAGATAAATAAATAGATATTTAGTTTTTAATAAATAAAATAATATTTAGTTTTTGACTAAATAAGTTTATTTATTCATAACATTTTCAAGCTTGGTGGGATAGTCTTCAAAGGAGTGATTTGCCACTCCACATATATTGCAAAACTTAAGATGAATTCTCTCCTTGAATGGGCAGATGGGGCTGATATGGTAATCCTTCCAACATATGAAGTAATAAGGTCAACACTTATCATGGCCTCCTCTTCCATACCTTTCCTTGTAACCACTTCTATTTCCTCCTCTTCCCCAATATCTATTGGAAATACTGAGGGGGGGTGAATCAGTGTTTCTTAGAAATTAGCACTTTTAATATTTTTCAGAGCATTAGTTAATATTAAGTTATTAATATTATTGTTCTCTTCATATAACCATAAACATATAAAAAATTAGACAACACCATACAACAATGAAAAAGGATAAAACAATGGACTCATAAATTTTAGGTAGAAAACCCCCCCTAGGTCAAAAACCATCGAACACTTCTTTAGTAATTATCTTCTCCCTGTTAAAATAAAATTTATTACATCGATATCTTAGCTATAACTGAGGGAAGAGTCAACCCCCTAATTCATAAGCTACAACCTGTAGGACACTACTACACCCTAATAACCTATAGCAACCGGAAGGACACTCCATTGCTCTGTATGTCAGGCCATAACCTGACGAGTGCCTAAAACTCTGTTTTCCAGCCACAATCGAAAGTATGCTTCGTCACCTTGTAATTTATCAGCCCCAATTGAAAGGATGCCACAATGTTATGTGCAGTATACGACCTACCCTAGCACCACCCTACCACCCTGAAGTGTTCTCAGGCCACAACCAAGGTAGCTTCAATTACCCTGAAGAGTTAGTGGACCATGTTTCACAATTTTCAGACTAGACCCCCCTATGCTTTGAATGAATAGAATGTTGTAAAGAAGATATTTTTATACCCTATCAAATCTTGGTAGCCACTAAAAATTGTACAATACTACTCTCCCCAAGTTGATCACTGCACAATATTGTACATCAAGCTCACTGCTCAAATGCACATCACTATCACTTCTCAACTACACATCACTATCATTGTACAACTACACATCATTGTCATTACACGTCACTATCACTACACAACTGCATTGCTCATCATCAACAACTCACAACATTGGCTACCAATATGACTGCAACGAATAGCCTATATTATTGTAGATGAAGAACCCAAATGTCTAATAATGACATACTCCAACATGCCTTAGATCATCGCTATGACCTGCTACCAATGCTCTCAAGCACTACCCACACAAAGCTACCAACATATGTCTTTTCACTATTGATCACTAATCATATCCTAAGATCCATCTTTACATCAATAAGTTGTACATAAAATGATATTATCCTCAATGATTTGCTTCCTCGTAAGATCGTGATCATTTCATTTACTATAAAACATCATAGGTTTATTATATGAGACAAGAGGAACACTTCAATGTAGTCATGAAGTCTTTTTTATCAATTATATTATTAGCCAACATAGATATTGCTAAAAGTTCCTAGGTTATTGTAGATACATAGTATCATTGTTAGTTCACAATACACATGGTCATGGTTATTTCATCGTCTCAGATGTTGAGTCATGGTTCACATAAAAGCTATCAATGAATATTAATGCATGTGTCAATTTCAAGCTATGTTAGTCAAGTCAAGTATTTGTTTCTTGTTTAATTGATTGTGGCTTACTGAAATGCTTGTTGCAATTAAGTCAATATACGGTCATTGTTCTAATGCTAAACATTAGGTCATCAAGGAGGCTTTAGGCTTTAATCCAATCAAATTGTCAAGTTACCACAGACCTCATCAATTATATTCAACGGTATTGTTGTCCTATGCATTAAATCACATCTCCATGTTGGTAAGTTAATCAAGGTTCATGACCATATTCACATCAAGTCAGAACAAGGCATTGTGTCAGATGAGGTAAATTTTATGGAATAACGATTATTGGTTATTGTACATTCATTTATAAATGCAATGAGAGGTTTTTCAACAAGGTGCTAAATCAATCATTGGATTAGAGCATGAAACTAATACTCAAACGATGAACCACTTCCAACCATTGTCTTATGATGAGAAGCAATGTCATAAATTGACAACCGTAAGAGGATACATTGTTCCACTGTTTTGAAACTGTACAAAAGTCAAGTCAAAATGTTTCAAACAGTTAAATTCCAAAAATTTTTGTTATGTGATTATTATTAAAAGAGGTATCATTAAAGTATTGTTCACTCATTAGGTTGTAATTTCCAAACTTCTTGATTGTTGTAGTTAATCAAGTTTTGACAATCTAGATTACATAGTGTGCTCTCAAAACATAGTTATATCATCAGTTCACTATCAAGTTACTGTTATTGTCTATGTCAAAATGTCAATTCAAATTATGGCATTGTTCTTATTGTTACACTAGGACAGGAAACAAGATTTTAGTCATCAAAAGGTCATTGTTTTATTAGGACATTGAAGATCATTTCACTATTTTAAAGTCATATCATTGTTCCAAATTAAGGTCATGTCATCATTTCACTAGGACAATCACAGAGATATTGTCGCAATTCTCAATGAATCGCAGTGATGCAAATGTATTACAATATTTTAGTCCTATACACTATGTTAACTAACAAGGAGAATGCAAAATACAACAACTTCCTAAGTGCCAAGGTCTTGTTAATACACAGTCCTAATCCAAACAAAACTTACATAAGAACCAATAATCCTTACCTGAGAGATTTCACTACCCTATATTTGTTGTCCCTTGCCTCAAGAATTTGAATCTTCCCTTAGATAGAGCACACTTTAAGATAAGATCAAGTTTACTGAAAATTTCAGATGATATGTTTATGTATTTAGAATTTTATGTTTGGATATTAGACTAGGTCCCTTTTTATAGTATTTTGTTAGGCTTAGAGAGGGATTCTAAGTGTTAGACGTTGGAAGAGCTTCATGAAATTTAGGCCATAGTGCATTATAATATTCAAGTATATCTTTGTAAACTAAGTTAGGAGGACCACAACTCTAGACTTAAGCTTAGGCTTAGGTAGATTACTATAGGAATGATTTTATAAATTAGAGAAGGGATTTCTAAGTGAACGTTGGATGAGAATAGGAGTTTACTTCAAGATTTTACTATCAATTACTCATCATTTATTAATTAGATTATGCCTAAAGTAAAGAATCCATTAGCTTTATGGAGGAAAGGTAAGGGTTGCACAAAATGGTTTTATATCCATCCTTAAAATCATTTCTCCATGAGAGATGATGTGGAACCTTTAGACTTTATTTTTATGCCCATAACCAATAAAATATTCCAAGTCATCACCCCTTGGGGTTTTAGCCCAGAAACTAGGTATTTTACCTTCAAACTCAATTATCTCTCAAATCAATAGAAACCACATGGCATACAACATACCACTGGAAAGATCTCGATGAGGAGAATCCTATGATGTGGATATCCAAGATAAACTCAATGTTTTCACCCTTTAAAAACCCTCAACAAATTTAGGGTACATCCTTAGTCTAGGGAACCCAAATCCTAGGACTTGGGTTTTCAATTATCCAACAGTGTAGTTGCCAACTTGATGTAATCCGGAAATTACTAAGAAGTGTTCTTTAACCATTTGACATCAATGACTAGCATTTTTAGTCAAAGTCAAACCCAATAAACTACATGGGTTGACATCAATGACAACACCATCCAACAATCTCCCCCTTTATCATTAATGGAAACATGTGTACTCCTCCTACAAGTACAGCTCCCCCTGACTTCATGCTTTCATCTCCTTCTCATAATTTTAATCGTCTTCTCATGATTTCTCTCCCCCTTTGACATAAATGGCAAAGGGTGACTCCCCCTGAAAATATACCTACTTCTTGAGGACCTATCATCTACCTATGCTCCTCCTAATGAGAAGCCTTCTTGTAATAATCTATCAATGACAATCCCTATGGACCTATAACCTTCATGTGCTCCCCCTTACAAGAAGCTTTCCTTTGACATTGGTGATTCTTGTGAACCTGTAATCCTTTAAATTTTCTTCTCCCTCTGAACCTATTACACATGTCTTTAAGTTGTCATTTTGTCCATATTGTCTACTTGTCAATGGTATACATGTGCCGCACACTGCTACATAGACATCCCCTCTTCAAGATTCAAGGAATTAACAAGCCATATCTTTCTAGAATGGTGTGTCATGCAATGGATCATCTTGATCTGTGTCATCATCTGAAGCAACTACTAATTCCTCATGAACTTTTGCTTTTACAAATCTCGACAACATAATTGTTGATACATTCTTATTTGCTTGACCTTCTTCTTGTACTTGTTTCATTTTCCAAATCTTCTTGTGCCTACAATATGGAGCCATGTGCCCATGGTTATGGCACTTAAAGCATTCAATGTTGTTCATTGGTGATTCCATCTTATATCTACAATCATGATTTATATGGTCATAGTTATGTCATTTGAAACATTCAATGTTTGGCCCATATAGCATGTATTCTCTGATAACAAAATCATCATAGAATGTGTAACATGATCCTACAAACTTGCCTCTAGGATTTTGCAGATGATAATGGTACCTATCAAATATTTCATAATCCCTAGACATATGTCCATAGTTAGTACATAAAAATAATAACTATTAAATGAACATGCATACCTAGATGGTTCATTCATAGGTGGTGGTTTTTGATAATTGTACATGTCAACAACTTTACCTTCCCTAGCTATATGTCCAAAGTTAGTACATGAAAAATAATAACCATTAAATGGATGAACGTACTTTGATGTATCTATACTCATTCTTATTTGAAGGTAGTGTCATAATATTTTGTTGTCATTTGTCTCTGGTTGCTTTGGCATTATTCTTTGGAGATGCAATGTTCTTCTTTGGTTTTTCACTTTGATCAATCTTTTATTCATTTTGACCTAATGAAGCTTTGGAGTTTGTGCCTTTGTCACAAGGCACCTTACCTGCTTGTTCTGCCTCCAATTTCAACTGAGCCACTTCTTTATCTATCTTGTCCATTACTTGTAACTGTTCCTTGAACTTGTTGATTTCATCAAAGGATCTGTCAAGTTTAGGGGTGATTTTAGGGGCGAATGTTCGCCCTTTGGCGAAATTAAGGGGTTTTAAATTTTTAGTGGGTGAATATT
>APFE030443170.1:32922-43314 GCA_000404065.3 Pinus taeda | reverse complement strand
ACATATCATATTATTGATAAAATCGCCTTCCATTTTTCCTATATACCATGGAGATTCGCCCATTTATTATACATGTAAATTTAGGGGGGGTTCTTAAAATTTTCCCTGGTCAAGTTCTTCTTTCTTTTGAGTAAGGTCTTCTTGAAACCATATTTTCAAAATTTGTCTTCTTCTTTCTGCTTCTTCTATTTGTAGATTTAGAAGAGTGACATTTTCTGCTTCTCTATTAAGAACTTGTATTTGTTCCTTATGCCTTCCATTTTCCTTCCTAAGCCTGTCTATTTCTACAATAGCTATATCCAATCCTTTTTTCTTTTGATCAAATTCAGTTTCATGCCTCTGACTAGATTCCTTAATTGGCTTGCCAGGTCTTTCTTTTCAATTTTTGTTTCTTGTACTTGTTTCTTAAGCATGATAATGATTTTCTCAGATTCTTCATTCTTCTCATTGAGTCTTCCGACATATCCTTTTTCTATTTCAAATTTTCCTTCCAGAAATTTTTCCCTTTCCCTTCAACCCTTGATTTCCTTTATAACTCTGACCACTTCATTTTGAAATTCAATCTCACTCATTTCATCAACTTCTTTACTATTATCATGGTTTGATTCCTTGATATCATGATCTGCATGATTAACAACATCTATATCTTGACCTACATACTTATTTGAGTAGATATTATGGATCCTTTCCCAAAGAATTTTGGTCATTGAGCATTGACCAACTTTTGCTTTTACGGGATCTAGAAAAACATTAAAAATGACATTCATGGGTTTCGTATTGCTCCTTTTAGCTTTGTTGGTAGATGTGTCTCCAAACACAACAGATTGTAATACATCATGAGCTTCCAAATGGACTACCATTCTAGATTCCCATATCCAGTAATTATCTTCATCAAAGTTGGGAGTTGGCACACAATACTTATTTTCTTCAGATGTTATAGTACCTGAAACTTCCTTTGAAAGCTTGGCGGATTTCTTCTTCAATTTTTCCATCTCTGTAATTTGAGATATGCCTTCCATTTGTTAATTTGCTACTAAAGGAACCAAGCTTTGATACCAATTGTTGGAAATATTGGGGGGGTGAATCAGTATTTCTTATCAGTTATCACTTTTAATCTTTTTCAGAATGTAAGTTAATCTTCAGTTATTAATATTATTGTTCTCTTCAGATAATCATAAACATACAACAACAGTAAACAACAACATACAACAATGAAAAAAGATAAAATAGTGGACACAGAAATTTTAGATGGAAAACCCCCTCCAATCCAAAAACTGTCGAACAATTCATTAGTAATTGTCTTCTCCTTCCTAAAAGAAAATTGATTACATCAAGATCTCAGCTACAATTGAGGGAGGCGTCAACCCCCTAATTCACAGGATACAACCTATAAGATGCTACTGCATCTTAATAACCTATTGCAACCAAAAGGATGCCCTAATGCCCTGTATGTTAGGCCACAACCTGATGAGTGACCCAACGCTCTATTTTCCAACTATTATCGGAAGGATGCTTCATCGCCCTATGATTTATCAACTCCAACAAAAAGGACACCACAACATTCCGTGCAGGCTAAGGCATGACATAGCACCACCCTGCCACCCGAAAGTGTTCTCATGCCACAACCTGAAGGTAACTCCAATCACTATAAATATTCGATGGACCATGTTTCACAATTTTAAAATCGAATCCCCCTGTGCTTTGAATCAATAAATTGTTGTAAAGAAGATACTATTATACCTTGTGAAATCCTGGTAGCCACTAGCAACTATATAATATTTCTCTGCCCAAACTGATCACTACATAATACTGTACATCAAGATCACTTCTCAAACACGTATCACTATCACTACTCAACTACACATCATTGTTACTGCACAACTACACATCAATGTCACTGCACAACTACATTTCTCATCATCAAGAGCTCACAATGTTGGCAATATGACTACAATGAACATGTTGTACTGGTGTAGATGATGAACAAAAATTTATGATAATGACATACTCCAAGATGCCTTAGATCATCCCTCTGAACTACTACCAATCCTCTCAAGCACTACCCACGGAGAGCTACCAACATATGAATTTTCATTATTGATCACTAGTCATATCTTGCTATCCATCTTTACATCAAGTTGTACACAAGATGATATTATCCTCAATGATTTGCTACCCCGTAAGATCACAACTATGCCATTTACTATAAAACATCATAGGTTCTATAGTCATAGGTCTGTGTCATTTATAACTACAATCTATAGGTCAAGGTCTTATTGTCAAGCCAATATGTCAAATATAGGATCTTAGTTGTCAATGTTATATTTGTAATTATCCATATTCAAACATGGACCCATGATCAAGTTTAGGGATATATGAGATAAGAGGATCACTTCAATGTAGTCATGAACTCAATTTTATCACTGATATTATTAGCCAACAAAGATATTGCTAAAAGTTCCTAGGTTACTATAGATACATAGTATCACTGTGTTGACAGTGTTGGATTCCACCAACATTGTAAGGGGATCTCCCTGATGTGAATTCCTAATTAAACCTCACATCATTTGATATAGGAGTACCATCTAGTCATACTGTCCAGCCACTGTTGAAGGGTTTACATGTATATGCCTTAGTTAAAATCGGACATAAGAGAACACAACACCTCTTTGGGCCAGCGGAATGTGAGCTTTGTGAGACACCCAATGTAAGGTATACTTAGGGAGACTTATGTGGCTGGTGAGAGAAATGAGCCACCAGTTAGAAAAGTAATAGTACTATCCTAAAGGGTGGCCCATGGAAATGAGAAAGACTAGTTGAGTACCTGCAGATTATTCCACATAGTAAACAACAATTCGTTAAAACATAACAACATTCATTTAATCATAGGCATAGATAAGCAACAAAATAGTTCAGTAACTTAGCATTTGAATAAAGAAACATATACCATACACATAACCATAATAGTCCAACTAGATCTATGATACATGTATGAAGGAATGTCATCTCATTGAGCTTCTGATTATAAGCATAAGATCCCAAGTACATTGTTACATGAATGAAACATTGTATCCAATAGTGGAAGATGAAGCCACAACTTGCTTCTCCAAAGAATAATATATCTCCTATGTAGTGCAAGAGAAGCTAAGGCTCAAACTCCTAAGAGCTTGGTCCCAAAAAGCCTCTTGTTTGAGTTATGAGGAGCTATTTATAACAAACATAATGAATTTTGAGCTTCCTCGTGACTCTTGAATTCCTATCACTGTTCATATTCTAGTATGGCTCATTACATTCCAATGTGTGGCTATTCATATTCCACGTGTCCCTTGCACTTCACTACACAACATTTATTACGTAAAACAATTTACAAATGAGATGGTGGCCTAATAAGACAAAATTTCTAAAGGAAAAAACTCATCAAATGGATAGATCATTTGCTTCTTCATAGAGCTCACTTGTGATGTAAGTGTGCCTTGTTATGAACTCCTTCGTGATGGCTTTGACCCGGATTGGAAAGTCCTCTTTGTAGCACACCTTCACCTCCAATGCCTTTTTCAGTATGTTCTCGGAGCTTGATTGTACATTATTCTATAGCCATGAAAGCATCATGTGCGCTTTGACTGGTGCAAAGGCATATTGTTGAATAATGTCATTGGTTACCTCCAAGATTTCCCTTTATGTTTCATGTTTGATCTGTTCAATGTATTCCCTAATCTCCTAAAATATGACATCACTGCCCTTGATTGCTTCAAGAGATCTGATGGAAAGAATCACATGCTTCTGTGTAAGAGACTTAAACCCATTATGCAGTCAGTTGTAGGCATCCATGGTGTTAACCAATTGTGCTCCAAGATGCGAGTAATTATGTAGGTGGAGTCTCAACTAAACATTGTCAATTTTTGCAACAATCTTATCCTTCTTTTGCAAGTGTTGTGCAGCATCTAGATATTTAGCAATCCACTCCTGCATCTATTAAACTGCTTTGTTCGTTATCTTTAGGAGCTTCACCTTTTCCTGTGCATTCTTGTGAATGCCAATGAGAGGAGCCACGACCTGGTGTATAAGTAGCATCTCGTCATATATTTGTGCCATGGTGTCCTCCATTGGCCCCACCTCTTCTTGCATGGTTGACTTCCATTCCGCAATGTTGGAGTTCTATGATGATATTTGTTGGTTCTTCGTTGTAAGATGTTCTACCTATTACTTCACCGCAACCAATTCTCTTCTCAATCTAACATTCTCATTCAAAAAATATTTTGAGTTATCCTACGTTGTTATAGCAAATGCAAAATTTGTCGCCATAACTTTCCTCAAAATTCTTCTAGTCTTCGAGGTGATCACCTTTTATGTTGCTACTGAGACTAGGTTTTGAGGATAATTGGGAAAGTATCTATGTCTTTGCCACATGATCCTCTTCTTCAATTGATTAAACGTTATGTTGCATACATCCATGACTCGGTCTACTGGTGGAAGTATAATCCCCATCTCTCTAAATGGAAAATGTCCTCTTATGAGTGGTTGTTCATCTGTAGTATTGTGCTTATCATCAATGGGTCGGATGGTATCTTCTTCCTCTAACTACTCCTCCTCTAGCTCAGTTGTTCTTCTCCTAGTCTCGCCGTTGCTTCCTCCTCCTGGGACTGCCTTTGTTGTTTTTCCTCTATATGTCTCCTCTCTTCTTCTTCTACCTATTTCTTCTTAAGAAACTCATCATGTGTCTTACTCTCCTCCTCTTCTTCTTCTTCTTCCACTTCTCTCCTCTTTGGCTCTGTTTGTGTATCTCCTGCGTTTAAAGGATCCGCCTTCCATTTCTTGCTTCTCTTACCTGATAAATACCTAATCCTTTTCCTAGGAGCTAACTTCTTTACTTGAGCTGTTGTTTCTTCCTCCTCCTGCTCTTCCTCCTACAATTTCTAGGCTAATAGATCATGGGGTGAGTTGCTCTTCATGGTTGGATGTGTCTTTACTTTAGCATTGTACCAGTTCTCTATATTTTCATCTTCTTGTCAGCATATTAATGAATACTTTGTATTATGACCGATCGTTTGATAATTTTGCTTGACAATTCGCCTAGGATCATATGTGTGGAATTATTTGGTGGTGAAGTGTAGGTGATACGAATCTTCAATTTGGGTTGTTAACACCTTGTGACTCTTTAATTCATACAATACAATCCTCAATGGAAAGATAGGCCAAGGGGCTTTCTTCCTCTTGTGAAGAGTTCCTGACAGTCCCTTATCCATCTGATTTGCCACTTCCTGCATGACCACCTTATTTGTCACATAAGATGAGGGGTCGTTTGACATCTGAATCATCTAATATATGTTCCCTCATGAGCTACAAACCAGTCTGTAATACCTTGAAGTGACTCCTTCACTTGATCCATCATGCATGGCAGATAAGTCTCGAATATCATGCAAAAAATGGCTGCAAAGAAGTGTTCGGACAATTTGTCGTATGCACCTCTGAAACTTCCTTCTGATAACACCCAGCAGTGGAAATAAACTAGGAACTTCTCTTTAGGAATCCATTTTCAATATAGTTTTGAAAATTCATACCATGCATAGATTCAATCCAAGAGGTACGCAAACATCTAGAATTATGGGGATTGATTTTCCTGTAAAGATGTTTTGGGTTACCCCACCTCGCGCTACAATTCATATGATAATATATCTTCCCAATCAAAATATTATCCATGTGTCACCACCATATTGAGCGTATATATCCAATTCTCTTGGAAAACTTCAGCGTTCTTTCACCCAAACAACTGACAATACATAGCCATCAAATATTGATATACATCTCTTAAGATATTTATAAGATAAATTGATGATAGGCAATGGAAAAACTTGTAAGGCTCTCGACACCATTGTTTAATAACATTGTTCGTGTCGAGAGTGGCCCATTTTGTGTAGAAGTGGTCATTTGTGTATTCATTAGGTTAGAGCATCTTATAATATTTTTGCATAACCTCACCATAATAGGTGGTGAGGTGACCACCACTCTCACTGTGAAGCACAAGGTGAGATTCATCCATGTGTGTGATGATCCATTCAATAGCTTCAGCACATGGCATAATTGGGAATCTGCATGAGATCCTCTGTATCCTAGACTTCTTAATGTTGATGTATGCATGCACATCCTCTAAGTCCTCAACAAACTTCTCTTGAATGAATGTGTTGTAGATCTTGCTCCAAGTGACCTCTGTATTATTGTCGATGAAACACTAAGTGTTCGCATATGCAGGAATGTTAGGCTTTGACACAATGGAAACACTTGTAGCACAGGAACTTGTTTGTGGAATCACACTCATAACAACAAGATTAGCTTAAAACATCTAATTATGTAGCATAACTTGTAAATCATGTTCAAAGAGCCATCATGGATGATATATCATGAAAAACTATGAATGACAACCAAAAATAACTTACATGCAAGAAAGAATGTGCATGCAAACTAGCAGGGCGCACTTTCAAGGCATGAAGGGGCATGCGTCGTCATTCGAGGCTTCATAGTGCACTCATGCGCCCAAGAAAGAGGAAAAACTTTGCTAGGGTGCATTGTCACACCCTGAAGGGTTGAAGAAATGGTAAAATGGGCCTTCAGGTCTTCCCTATACGCCCATGTGCCCAAGGATACAAGTAGGGTGCATTTTCGCACTCCAAAGGGTTGAAGAATGAAGGAAACAAGGCTTTGGGTCTTCAAAGTGTGCCTATGCACTCAAGGCAAAGGAGGGTGAATTGTCGCATGCCGAAGGGCTGAATGGATGGAGCTTCATGCCTTCATGATGTGCCTATGTGCCCTAAGGCAAAGAGGGCATACTGTAGCACTCTGAAGGGTCAAAAGGAAAAGATTTGTGCCTTCATGATGCGCCCATGCGCTCAGGAAGAAAATTGGGTTACATAGGGTGTAGTTTTCAAGACTGAAGGAGCTTCAAGCTCAGGAAGTATGATTTTCCTATAAAAAGCTCAGAAACAGGTTTAATTAACAGGATTTGATGTTAATATGAGAAAGAGAAGAGCCTACAAGGATTTATAGTTGGTGTCGCATGCATGGTGGAAGATGGAGGGTTTCAAGAATGTGAAGACTCTCTTTCATGTGATAGTGAATTAACACTTGCAAGATGAATATTCAACTATAACTCTAGCAAAGAAACTACAAAACAAGTGATTGAAAACAAACAAAGCAATATTTGACAATGAAATCATGAAAAACGTCAAAATATTGAGCATACAAACTTACTTGTTGCACTAGTTGATGAAGGGCTTCCTCATTCTCCAGTTGTACGCTCAATTTAGATGACATGATGATGGAAATAATGATTAACTGAGTTTATTTAAATAAATTGACATGCAAAATTGATTCATGCATGAGTGCCACTTATCATCACATGAAAGGATTAGTTAAGAAGTATTTAAGGTGGTTCCTATTTTCTATGAGTATACCCTCATGCAAAAAGTTGGATCATGCATGCAACTAGACAAGGCACGAGTCTTCGACATGAAGCAATGCACCTAGGTAGGGCAAACTTTCTTAGATTGAATGAATGTGCCCAGTTATGGCGCACTTTTTCATCTTGAAGGAGTGCAATCACCTCAAGAACATGTCTTCATCAACTCAAAGTGCGCTTTTGCTTTCATGAGATATTTTCTTGTTTTTTGCTTGATTTTTCCACTTTTGTGTGTTTTTAGTGTGTGCATGGCTAGAAGGCAAGTTTCTAAGTCAAGAAGGACCATGAGTTAACTTAACCATTAACTTACTAACTCAAACGCTTCTAATGGTTAAGTGACGACGCTTGAGACACATTGACTTAGGAGGATGTGACACTAGGAGAAAACACACAAATATCAAATCAAACCACATGACGACACATCGAGGCTTGAAATGACAGTTAGAGTAGACTCCAAAATTGACATAGGCAGAAAAATTAGAGGGTCATTATCGCAGCGACACACTCGGAGAACTGCAACTTCTTTGAAAGGGTTTCATTGTAAGCGCAAAGTCTCATTTCTCTAGGAAGTATTGATTTGATCAATGAGTTACCTTCATCTCCCCATTCTATTTGGTTAAAGATATATTTTTCCCAATTCTGCTACTCGATGTAATTCAAACATTAATCAAGCCATATCAATATCCTATCAATGTAAGTAAGAGTAATATAGTACGGTGAAATAAAAAAATCAAAGTTTTAGTTTTACATCATTGGCGTTGCTCTATTTCCAGTAAGCCTGGACAGTACCCTGAAGGAGTTGCATCGGGAACACAAACATTGCTTCGTTGTCAACTAATCTAGACAGTACCCCGACGAATTCACTTGCTTCACCTCCTTGTGCAACAAGCCTTTCTCTTATTTCACCCTTTTATTTTTTTTCTCTTTTGTTTCATACTACTGTTCATAGGAACTTATTATTTTTCACGAGCGAAAGAGGGATTCTGACTTATTGAGATTAGAAGAGCTTGTTCCTTCAAACACAGTTTATTAGACCTCTAATGGTTTAATCGCTAAAAATTTTCCCCTTATCTTATTCTACACATATAGATAAGAAAGAAAAATCCATTCATAAGAGGAACAAGTGCGGGAATGAGAATCCTAAATAGGTACGGGTTTCATGGTTGGCCTATAGTTTTCCAATTGACGGATTGTATTTTCCATCAAAAAGTCATTGACATGAAAGATGTAAACAAAATCAAGGAAGAGGGTAATAGATAATCCAACGGTTGTGTACTTCTACAACATGCCTTCCCCAAAATATTAGCCACATATTCTCGAAGCACAAAACCGATTTATTCAAGGACGAATCAAACTGAAAGAATAAAATCGTAACATGAAAGAAAAAATAGAATAGTGCAATGCATCTAATTACATGCAACCTAACCTAGCCTAAACTAAACAATACAAGGTCGGATCATGTAAAGTGGAACTTCCAATTCATCTCCTGACCTTTAGAGCAAAGGATGTGATCGTGAAAAGGCGAAATGGAAAGTAGTGCAGTGAATAAGATAAATTGTGCAAGCATCTACACTGATCGACAAAAACAGGTACTTGCATATGGAACATTGGACATGTCCTCTTCCTCTTCTTGTGTCATGGGACACTGTTCAACAGATAATCTCACACCTACAAGAATAGGAACCTTCACTAGTTTATTATCCTGCATATTAAACCTCTGTAGTATTGTCTCAACATACTTCCTCTAATTTAACCAGATCTTCCTCTTTGCCTGATCTTTTTTAATTTCCATGCTCAAAATATAGTTTGTAGCACCAAGATCTTTCATTTCGAATTTTGAGGACAACTGGGTCTTCAAATCCTAGATAATTTCTTTGTCATTTCCAACCAGCAACATATCATCCACATACAAGACCATATAAATAACACGGTCACCAATTAATTTAAAATACACACAGTGATCTGCTTTGCTTCTGGTGAAGCCAAGTCCCCGTATAAATGTATCAAATTCTGATACCACATCCTTGGTGACTGTTTTAACCCATACAAAGACTTCTTTAACTTGCATACCAGTTCTTTCTTACCCTTCACCGCAAAGCCTTCAGTTTGCTTCATGAATATTTCCTCTTCTACATCTCTGTGAAGAAATGTTGTCTTCACATCCATCTGTTCTACCTCAAAATCAAAAGCAGCAGCAACAGATAAAAGTAATCTAATAGAAGTTACCTTGACAACAGGAGAAAAAATATCACCAAAAACAATTCCCGGCACCTGGGAATAACCTTTTGCTACCAACCGAGCTTTGTATTTCTCCACCTTCCCTTCTGCATTTGTCTTCTTCTTGAACACCCATTGCTGCCAATGGGTTTCCTTCCAGCCGGCAACTCCACCAGATCCCAAGCCTCATTTTTGTGCAAAGATGCCATTTCATCAACCATGGCCTCTTTCCAGAGTTTTCCATCCTCTGAATCCACTGCTTCATTCACAGTTCTGGGATCATCATCAGTAACAGACAAAGCAAAGTTTGAACAGAAAGCAGATGGACTATACCTTTCTGGCTGCCATCTTTCTCGAGCTGATCTTCTCACAGCCGGAGTTTGTGGCTCTTCATCTTCTGATTCCTCCTCTGCTACAGAGTCTGATTCTTCCTCCTTTAGTTCAAACTCTATCTTCACAGGTCCTTTGGTTGGACTTCATGTTTAATAACATCTTTCACCTCTCTGAACACCCCATCTCGACTGTACACAACCTTCCTTGTTACTGGGTTCCAAAGCTTATAACCCTTTAAACCATCCTTATACCCAATAAAGATGCACTTTTCAGATTTACTATCCAACTTGGTTCGTTTCTCCTTTGGAACATGTACATATATATCACATCCAAATACCTTCAGATGTGAAAGAGAGGGTTTCTTACCAGTCCATACTTCTTGTGGAGTCTTA
>APFE030443170.1:0-25833 GCA_000404065.3 Pinus taeda | reverse complement strand
CCCTATGTTAGGTTGGGCGGACCCACCTATGGTTTTGTGCATGATTTTCACACATGTTTTTTGGGCGCGATGGTTTTCGGTCCATGGTTTTGGACGCGATGGTTTTCGGTCCATGGTATTCGATGCTTCGGCATGTATAAATATGTATTGTAACATTGAAAGAAAATAATAAAAAATCAAGCTGGTAGTCCCGGTTTTGGGATCCAGTGGGAAATCTTTGTGTATATGTGTTTTATGTGTGATGCTCTCGCATTTTTTATTTTTCTGTGATTTAGAATTTTTATGCAGGTAATTTCTGTACGGGGTTGAAACCTACATTAAGAAGACAGATGGGTAGAGCAAGTATTTAGGCCATTGGGCTATGGATTCAATCAAGAAAGGCTTAACTGGATTTGATCTATCACTAAGGTAAGAATGCATAGGGCGGGATAGCACAGCAAAAGAAAAATTGCGGGTTTAAATGAATGAAGTAATCCTAACCAGGGCAAAGGGCAATGAGGAATCCTTAATAGAGATCAAGATGAAGAAAGGAAGGATGATCAGTAGCAAAGGGCAATGAAGAATCCTTTACTATGGACCAAAGGGGCGGTAAACTACGGAAATAAGGGAGAAATTAAGAATTCCCAGACCAAGGCAGTTTAGTAGAAAACGTAAATAAAGCAAACAATTAAAACATAGAGCACTTAAGCTAATTCTGATGATAGCATTCCTTGTTTGCTTTACAGATTTTATAAGAAACACATATGAATATTTATAACATGGTGAGAAAACAATATTTAAACACAAAAATATAATACTTATTTGTTCCAACTGTGCACAAGAATCTAGTGAAATGTCCTTAGCTTTATTTCATTTCCAGCAAAACTAGACTAGTCTTGAGTACAATAGCTCCTTGGCTCCAAAATAAAATGTCTACAGAAATGTATTTTAATCCACACTAATTACTTCAATTTGTGAAGTATTTATAGAAAAATTGATACAAAATATCTCATAACCATATGAGAATTATTCTAGGAAACAGAAAATATCTTCAACACGAAGATAGAGACAGATGGAGAACTATTTTCTTGATGTCCCTTTTATTGTGACTATGTTGGTTGTTGTAACTCAGGTTTGGCTCTTTCAATTTCTTTGTAGTTGTGTGCTGGAATCACTTTTTATCTTCTAGCTATTGATACTCTTTACCTGTTCTGCTTTGACCCTGTATTACCTATTTTACCTGGCAGCTCTGTTTTACCATATAGATTTACTGTAGTAATTTTATAGTAAATCTGTCAGTTGTGTCCACCATTCACTGTCAGGTAATTTCATCCTTATCATTTTTCTATAAATTTCATCAGCTTTTGTATACTTTGCAAAATTTGGTCTGCTTGTGAACAAGTGCTTGACCTCATGCTCTATGTAAAATAGATTTTCAAGACTATCATATAGTACTTTGCCAATAGGTAGAGCTTTTACCCCTGAAGTACTAGCTTGGTTGCTAGCTAATTTGTTCAGTTTTTCAATGTAATCACTCTAAGTCATTAGCTTGTCATTTATTACCATGAGTCCTTTTTCTCTTAAGATTCCATACTTTAGCATAAAACTGTCAATGTCTGTTTGGATGCTCTGACATCTTTTCTCAAGATTGAGCATCAGGTTCCTTTTGGTGAGAACCTTTTTTATTTCTATGATTGTTGTTGTTATGTCTTCTATTTCTAGTTCATCCAGCTGGTATCTATTTTTTTTGTTCAAAAATGTGATTGATTGATTGGCTTCTTCAGGTTTATCTCCCAATTCTTCTATTGTCTTGTGGATTTCTTCTGTGGTCATTTTGACGAATTCAGTCTGTTAAAAAATAGCTTGAATAAGAGCCCAAACATCATTGATGGAATCAATGATGTTGGCCCAAAGAATTTCTTTCATGTCTCCTAGGGGCTCTTGCAATGTCAAGTCATTCTCAAGGGATTCTATCCTTTCTACCATCCTTTAGTTCTTTTGAGCTTCTTCTTTCTATTATATTTGTGCAAGTTTATAATTAGTTTCTAAACTTCACACCTGTTCTCCAAGTTTCTTAAGCTTAGTGGCCTGGATGCTCATTTCTTCCATGGCCTTGATCAATTCTACAATCTTTTCTGTTGGTGTCTCTGTGCTTTTAGATGTTCTTGTGCCTGTTGATGTACCTGAAACTAACAAAGCAGTAGCTCGTGGAATTATTGGTGCTAATGCAGCAGCCAACGTGGAGGGTACTGCTGTGGAGACTATTGGAATTACAATCTGAGAAGCGGTGGTCAACTCACTTTGCTTAGACTGTATCAAGTTATCCAGTTCCTTCTCGGTCTCTTTGAGTTGTTCATTAATCTTTAGGACCAAGTCCATCAGCTCTTCCTCCTTCTTGGTTTCCATTACTTCAATTGTCTGAGGATGATGAAGAGAAGGAATCTTGAGCTGCTTTTTTAGGGTAGCTATGTCATCATTTTTCTTCTTGATAAGTTTTTCTGCTGCTTTCACATCCTTGGGATCATGTCCCAGTTCTATGACCAAGTTCTATAAGGACTTTATTCTGGTGCCTTTGGCTTGTGAAGATGCCTTCTCCAACTGGAATTGTGCTGACATGTTATTCAGTGAATTCTGAAGTTGGTGGGATGCTATTGCTTTGCTAGTCAAAGTGGAGTAGACCATTTCACCATTTTGCTTATGTAACTCAATTTTGTCAATAGGATGGATATCCTTTTCCAATACTTCAAAATATGTTTTTAGGTAATCATCCATTGATTTGGGTTGTTGTATGTTTGGCTTTAAAAAACTCATCTGCAGTTTCCCTTATTTTATGTCAAAGGCTGACATTAGCCTTGTTTGGTTTGTTGGAGCCACTTTCATGTAATGTGCATAACTTTGTACCTTTAGCCTCTCATTTCTTGGTTTGATTTCTTTATATTTTTCTTTGATATCATGGCTCTAGCTAGTAGGAGCCCTGAATGCGGACACTTCCACACTCTATTGTCTTTCCAACATTTGAGCCTCTGAGGTGGAAGGTTCTTGTGTACCTCCTGAAGGTGTGGTATGCATGCTTTCTATACTCTCTGCACCTGTAGTTCCTATTGTCTCCTTAGTATACTCCTGCTCTGAGAATGGAATCAGCCTTTGCCTCTTAGCATAGGTTTGGGCAATAGGTCTACTGGAAGGAGTGGACGCCTCTCTATCTCTTTGGAGGTTCCTCTCCTCATTCAAAGGAGTCTGCGAGATAGGAGGATTGCTCATGATTTGTTCTGGCTGAGCAAGTTCCTCTAAAATCTCAGGCTGTTCAAATTCCTCTGGTTGCTCTGAAGGTTCTGCTTGCTCTGATGTTTGCCCTAGTTGCTCTGATGTTTTCCCACTATGTCCCTATGATTGCCTTTGAGATTGAGTTTCTCCTAGCACCTGTACAAATGAATCCTCATCAAGTCTTCTGTCTAAATCTATCAATACATTATCAACAACAACCTTTGTTCTATTTCGATCTATCAAAGTGTTTTCCACCCATTCAAGCTGATTTGCATATTGTTCAATTTCAGGGATTCTATGGTGGATGTAAAGAGATAATTTATTCTTTTGTCTCCTATTACAAATGAAATCTAAGGGATCATAATTCCATATAAAACATTGTTTGAGTCTCAACCTTTATAGGATTTCATCTACTTCCTTTCCTGCTTCCCTACTGTTACAAATAAATAGGCCCAACTGATCTTTTATTCTAAGTTGGGATTTCTTCTTGGATTTCATAAAATGCACCTCATCTGAATCGATCATTTCCCTGTAGTACTCCAGAGCAAAAAATCTCATGGGGAGGTATCTAGGCAGTTTGTAGGGAGCCAGCTCACATCCATAGATTATGATTTCAGTGTAGTTTTGGTACAAGCCAATCCCCCACTTTATATTGCATAAACAAATATAGGACCCTCCTGATGTTTGCACTGATTCTGCGGGGAGGGCTTCCTAGTAGCATAATTGTCACAGGGTACACAAAGAGATCTATGAAGTCGGTATAAGAATATTGAGAGTCAAATTGGGATTATTGAAGTCCAGAAGATCACTAATCTGGGGTTTCCTTTGGTATCAAGCTTTTGGAGGGCAATCGGAAATCTATCAACTTGATAATACAAGAATAAATTATATAAAACCTAGGAATATTTAAACACTCTTTCATTTTCCAGTCTCATGAATTGATCATGCATTTTGTCAACAATAAAATTAGCATAGTCAAACATGATGGCTAGTGGTTGGCCAGGAGAGTAGATGGACATAAAGGATATTATGATTTCATCAACAAATTCACTTGTGGTGTAGCCTAGCACACTGGATATCATGTCTATGATGTCTCGGCCAAGGTTTGAGAAAATAGTCCACGGGTAAGGGGGAGAGTCCTTTGGGGTGTATTGTTCTTCTCTGATAAATGTTTGGAATAACTGAGCAAGTCTGATTGAAGTGAGTGTAGGGTATATGTTCAGCATATCTCTAATGGAAAGAGGATTCAGGCTTGGGCTTGGTTGTAATTGAGCATCTCATTAATAGATTTCGCAGTGATGGTAAATAGAATAGACTAATCAGGGGTTCTTACTGCCCTTTGGATGGGATCATAGTTCATGTGGCAGTAATGTACAATCACTAGAAAGACATGAACTCTGGGGAATTGGTATTTGGGCAAACCTGATACCCAAAGTCCAATGGAGTCTGCATGGTTTAGGTATTGGTCTCTATACTTGCATAATAGTTTCAAATGAGATTTTGAGATAGAGGTATCTTTAATCTGTAAATCTTTGTCTGCAAGTGGGAGATGATCTAAATCCCTATGAGGAGTCGTAATGGGCATGATATTCAATGCAATTGGGGCATCCATCCTTGTTTCTTGTGGATTCAAGGACAAGGGCAAAGGGTTTCAGTGAAAATGGGAAGAATTGGTCTCTTTCAAGTTGTTTGAGAGTCACCAGGCAACTTATCTTACTAAATTACTTAGTATTTAAAGCAATTTAGTTTAGGTTTGGCAACAAAATAGGGTTTCTCGATGAAATTGGCGTAAATATCTAGTTTTGGTTGTTGAACGGAGTAATGGTGACTGTGCATTGTTCGCAGGAAGTGCACACAGTTGAAAGGTGGTCGAGAATTTCAGTAGGTTCAGTCAGTTCATGTTTGGTAGTAGGTTGACAGTTTGAACGTACTCTATGCTTTGCATGGAAGTCAGAATGTTCTTTTCCACGATAAAACAAAAAAAACTAGATTTTTTTTGTTTTTATGTGTAAAGTCAATGACTTTGGCAGTACATTGGGAAAAGGACAGTTGGCGCCACCAGGGGATGTGACGTTTTGGCATGTAGCGGAGGTGGTAAGCGGCATTCATCGCACCACTTTTTGGGATAAGTGGTTTTGGGGGGAGGCCGCACGATGCCAATCATCGAGTGCCACGTAGCAGTGAGGTGAACAGTGTAACCGCTCACATCGGGCAGGTAAAGGTTGGCCTTTAGAGGCCACCTGATATGAGTGTCGACCATTGGATCTGAAGGGGTCAGATCGCACGGTGATCGGGGGATGATTTGATCAGAGCTTTAACGGAGGGGCCTGACAAGGTTTTAATGAGCAAAAGGGTTAATTAACTATGGATTAGGGAGGCTTAATGACGTCAGGGGTGATTTGATTGGCGGGGCAGATTATTGATTAATCATTGATTGATTAATTAATCTCTTTGACTTGGCGGGGGGTCAAGGTTATTAATTAGTCGTTGATCGACTGAATTAATCCCTTCAAACTTTTCACTTAATAAGTTTTATGTTTCAAACCTTAGGGGCGGGATATTTATCATATGGGATTTAATAAAATATACAGGGAAGGGTTTATTTTCGGGATTTTAATAAATTAAATTAAAATTACGAGTTAATATGAAAGAAAAGTGAAAAAGTGGATTTGCGCTAAGTATAATGTGTTTGAAATTTATTTACATTTTTGCATTTACAAATTATAACTTAGGCTGAACGCATATTTGTGGGTTTTTGTGGAATATGGGTTTTGTATGGGAGTAATCACTTTCCCTAGGCAAATGGTGATTTCACCTTAGGAAAAGGGATTTTTTAGATGAAATGAATGAATTATGGAGGGGGTGAATGTTGGTGAAGGGGCTTTAGTACTTAGACCCTATAAGTTATTGGGCCAAGGGTCTGGTCCCTCCAGAAGTCAGAGAAATTCTTTGAGCCCCTTTAACTTAAGGTTTTAGGTACTATTGACATTGCTTATGGGAAATTAGTGAAATTAAAGGTGAAATGAATGGGGACATTAATCACTTGACTTTTTGAACTGCTCAATTATCATTCATACTTTAGCAACTTGATGATGAAAGTAAATGATATGATCTTAGCTAATCATTCATTGGAATTATGCAACCATGCAACTACTTACCCATCTACTCATCCTACCATTTTTTCTACTCTTTATTAGGGTGCACTTAAGCCGGGAAACCCTTATCAAAACATTCTTTTCTTTTACAATAGAAATTTATCTAAGTCTATCCTTATTACATCCAAGGGCTCAGATTAAATTGTTTAGCTCCTTTTATTCACTCTACCTATCTACTTATCTACCAAGATTAAACAGTTTGGTCAAATTTTATTCTCTATCTCTAAGCATGAAATTCAAAACATGGAATAACAAAGATTAAACTGTTTGGTTACCATGTATTGTGGCATAAATAACAAGTTGCACACAATCATTATTGTACAAAAAGTAAAATAGCAGTAGCATTTGGACTTGCACACTTTCATGGTCTTTTTCTTTTTCTTAGGGTTCATTTTTTCATCTTTTTTGACCTTTTTCATTTTTCTTGTCCTTTGATTTTTCTTTTAGGACATACCCTCTTTACTTTACTTTTTTTATTTTTTGAATATGGAAAACATTTGCGGAAAGCAAAGGTATGTACATATTACAAATTTAACCTCAACTACTCAAAAATTATGACACCTATTGGTATAGGAACATAATAGTGACAATTGTAGAAATACTAAATACTTTTTTAGAAACCAAGCTTGTTGTTATCCCCATAAAACACAACATGCAAGCTCACAGCTTAGCCATGTTTGCTATTACTTGTAAGTTGCCTTTTCAGCCCAACCATCAGGACACTGTTGAGGTTAGGCATAGACCTGTTATTCCTGACAACTTAAAGAACTGGCAAGTATTCGAGAATGATCAACAAATTGATAATTTTTTAACTTTAGATGAGGAATTTGTAGATAGCAACATAGACACAGACATAGCATTAGATTTTGATTACACTGATGAAGTAGAAATTAACAAAGTAGAAGATGATCAGATAAATAGATTTCATCCCACAAAGTTTACAAAATTAGATATTCGAAATCTAAAACAAATGGAAATTGATGAAGCCATTGATGAAGAATCTGAAATCATTAACCTTAAAGATAATTTTTTGCCCAAAGGATTAACCCCTTTGGAGGACTTGTTTGATTCAAACGAAATCCCTAAAAAGCCTAAAATGGAACCCTTGAGATCAGACATTGAGGAGTGTAACATAGGTTTTGAAGAAGATCCCAAACTGATAAAACTTTCAAAATCATTACCTCCCAATGAAAAAGTGGAAGTATATGGAACTGCTAAAGGAATTCCTAGATGTTTTTGCCTAGAGTTATGAGGACTTGAAGTCCTATGATACCAACATAATATAACACACCATTCCATTAAAAGAAAATCAAAAGCCTTTTAGACATAAGCTTAGAAGAATCAACCCTGTTCTACTGCCTTCCATCGAAAAAGAGATCAAAAGAATGTATGAAGCTAATATCATTGCACCAATTAGATTCTCAGACTAGGTTTCTAATTTGGTACCTACAAGAAAAAAAACTGGCGAAATCAGACTGTTGACCTTAGGAATTTGAATAAAGTTTCACTTAAGGATAACTATCCTCTCCCTAAAATGGATCACGTATTACAAAGGGTAGTAGGCTCCACCAGAATTTCACTGCTAGATGGGTTCTCTGGTTATAACCAAATCCTAGTCCACCCAGATGATCAGGCAAAGACTGCATTCACTACACCATGGTGTAATTTCATGTATGTGAAAATGCCATTTGGGTTAAAAAATGCAGGGGCCACCTTTCAAAGAGCAACGGACATAGCCTTTGCTAAGGAAGTCCGTGACTTCTTGGTAATCTACCCAGATGATATCACAGTATTCTCTAAATTAGATCAGCAACACCTAGATCATCTTAGGCGGGTCTTCACCAAGTGTAGGAAATATGGGATTTCTCTGAATCCTAAAAAATCTTTGTTTGGGTTTGGAGAAGGAAAATTACTAGGCCACATTATCTCTAAAGATTGTATCAGGATTGACCCAACAAGAATTGAAGCCATTTTGCAGATAGCACACCCCATGAACATCAAAGAACTTCAAGCATTTTTAGGCAAAATAAACATTTTGAGAAGATTTATCTCTAATCTAGCTGAACTAATTAGACTACTAAACAACATGTTAAAGAGAGATTTGACTATTAAATGGACTCTAGAGGCTAAAAAGTCATTTGAAGATATAAAGTTAGCCTTAACAGAAACACCAGTTCTCATCAATCCAATGTTTGATAGGGATTTCATCATTTTTTCTTTCGCCTCAGAACACACAATTGCTGCAGTCCTACTGCAGAAAAATGATCAGGGTTTCGAACAACCAATAGCCTTCTTCAGTAAAGCCCTGAGAGATGCACCTTTAAAGTATAATATAATGGAAAAGCAAGATTTTTCTCTGGTTAAAGCTATTAAAGACTTCAGAGTTTATATCTTGTACTCTCATATAGTAGCTTATATTCCCAATATTGTAGTCAAAGACATTCTAACACAGGATGGACTTGATGGAAAGAGAGGGAAGTGGATAGCTACAATATTAGAGTATGATTTAGAAATTAAACCTACAAAATTGACCAAAGGCCAAGGTTTAGCCAAGCTCATGGCTGAATCAAACTACCAGGCCCTAGACATAAACTTCATTGCAGAACTGAATAACAAAGAGGAGATGGTGACTCCACAGATCAACCAAGCCTTTACATATTCACCATGGTATGCTGACATTATATACTTTCTACAAAACCTTCAAGCTCCTCCAGAGTTATCCAGGACTAAAAGTAGGTTCTTAAAAATGAAATCTTTGAAGTTTTGCATAATTGATAATGCTTTATTTTGGAAAAATCATGAAGGCGTCCTTCTAAATTGTTTGTTAAAGGAAGAATCTGATAAAATTTTGCAAGAGTTTCATGCAAGTGACTGTGGGGGACATCTTTATTGGAAGACAATAGTTGATAATATCTTAAGGGATGGTTTTTACTAGCCCACTCTATTTTTTTATGTAAAGAAGTTTGTAACCTCATGCCACAAATGTCAGATTTTTGAAGGAAAAAGAAAACTATTTCCATTACCTTTGAAACCTATATCTACTGAAACACCATTTCAATAGTGGGGTCTCGACTTCATTGGTGAAATTCATTGCCCTTCCTCTACCCAACATAGATGGATCTTAACTGCCACAAAGTATTTACAAAGTGGATAGAAGCCATACCCTCAAGACAAGCCACTGATACTGTCATAATAGGTTTTCTTGAGGCCAACATTTTGTCCAGATTCGGTTGCCCCACCAAAATCATCACAGACAATGCAAAAGCCTTTAAATAAAAAAGGATGATTGATTTTTGCAACAAATATCACATAAGCCTTGTTCACTCCAGAGCCTACTATCCCTAGGGAAATGGACTTGCAGAGTCTTCCAATAAGAGCTTAATGAATATCATCAAAAACCTTTTGGAAGATAACAAGAAAACCTAGAACAAGAAACTAGTAAATGCCTTGTGGGCAAACAGGCTGACCACAAAGAAATCTATTGGTACCAGTCCCTATCAGTTAGTCTATGGTATGGAGGTTGTCTTCCCATCTTCTTTGGGAACACCAGTGATGAAATTACTCCAAGAAGCATAGGTTGAGCCAAATGATATTCAAAGGAGAATCAACCAGACAATTCACTTGCATCAAACCAAGGAGGAAGTGTACATCAGATCCCAAGTTGTGCAAGAGAGAATTAAGAAAGCTTTTGACAAAAGAACCAAGGCAGAAGATTTTTATCTAGGAGATAAAGTCTTGAAATGGGACTCAAGAAGGGAGGATAAAGGGAAACAGGAAAGTTTGACTTCCTATGGAAAGTTCTTTACATTATTTATGCTTTCAGATGTAATAATGCTTATTTTCTCAAAGAATTGGATGCTGCAGAAGTAGAAGGAGGACCAGTCAATGGTCGAATGTTTAAGCACTATATAGATCCCAGTCACTGATTTCACTAATCACTTGTACATATTATATCCTTCATAAATTTTAGCGTGGATTGGATGGTAAATTTTGGAGTTGCACAAGTTGAGCCAAATGATATTCAAAGGAGAATCAACCAGACAATTCACATGTAGCAAACCAGGGAGGAAGTGTAAATCAGATCCCAAGTTGTGCAGGAGAGAATCAAGAAATCTTTTGACAAAAGAACCAAGGCAGAAGATTTCTATCTAGGAGATAAAGTCTTGAAATGGGACTCAAGAAGGGAGGATAAAGGGAAACATGGGAAGTTTGACTTCCTATGGAAAGGTCCTTACATTATTTATGCTTTCAGAGGTAATAATGCTTATTCTCTCAAAGAATTGGATGGTGCAAAAGTAAAAGGAGGACCAGTCAATGGTCGAATGCTTACGCACTATATAGATCCCAGTCACTGATTTCACTAATCACTTGTACATAGTATATCCTTCATAAAGTTTAGTGTGGATTGGATGGTAAATTTTGGAGTTGAAGCCTGAAGAGAAGGCCCTAAGCTTCAAAAGTTTCACTATCAATAAATATCAATAAAGCAGCAAAGTAAAAAGGAAAATTGTAGAGTAAAATCATAGTAATTCAGAAGGCTATTGATCTACTAGTTCTTAACATTCCACCAAGAAATTCCATCCCCAAGTGGAGCCACCGTTATGTTCCTATACCAATAGGTGTCATAATTTTTGAATAGCTGAGGTTAAATCTGTAATATATACATATCTTTGCTTTCTGCAAATGTTTTCCATATTCAAAAAATCAAAAAAAAAAAATGTAAAGAGGGTATTTCCTAAAAGAAAAATCAAAGGACAAGAAAAATGAAAAATGTCAAAAAAGATGAAAAAATGAACCCCAAGAAAAAGAAAAAGACCATGAAAGTGTGCAAGTCCAAATGCCACTGCTATTTTACTTTTTGTACAATAATGATTGTGTGCAACTTGTTATTTATGCCACAATCCATGGTAACCAAATAGTTTAATCTTGGTTATTCCATGTTTTGAATTTTGTGCTTAGAGATAGAGAATAAAATCTAACCAAACTGTTTAATCTTGGCAGATAAGTAGATAGGTAGAGTGAATGAAAGGAGCTCAACAGTTTAATCTGAGCCCTTGGATGTAATAAGGATAGACTTATATAGATTTCTATTGTAAAAGAAAAGAAAATGTTTTGATAAGGGTTTGCCAGCTTAAGTGCACCCTAATAAAGAGTAGAAAAAATGGTAGGATGAGTAGATGGGTAAGTAGTTGTATGGTTGCATAATTCCAATGAATGATTAGCTAAGATCATATCATTCACTTTCATCATCAATTTGCTAAAGTATGAATGATAATTTAGCAGTCCACAAAGTCAAGTGATTAAATTCCCCATTCATTTTACCTTTAATTTTTCTAAATTCCCATAAGCAATGTCAATAGTACCTAAAACATTAAGTTTAAAGGGACTCAAAACATTTCTCTGACTTCTGGAGGGACCGGACCCTTGGCCCAATAAATTATAGTTTCTAAGTAATAAAGCCCCTTCACCAACATTCACCCCCTCCATAATTCATTCCTTTCAACTAAAAAATCCCTTTTCCTTAGGTGAAACCATCATTTGCCTAGGGAAAGTAATTACCCCCATACAAAACCCCTATTCCACAAAAACCCACAAATATGCATTTAGCCTAAGTTATAATGTGTAAATGAGAAAATGTAAATAAATTTCAAACACATTATACTTGGCGCAAAATCCACTTTTCTACTTTTCTTTCATATTAACTCGTAATTTTAATTTTATTTATCAAAATCCTGAAAATAAACCCTTCCCCGTATATTTTATTAAATCCCATATGATAAATATCCCGCCCCTAAGGTTTGAAACATAAACCTTATTAAGTGAAAAGTTTAAAGGGATTAATTTAGTCGATCAGCGACTAATTAAAAACCTTGACCCCCCACCAATCAAATCACCCCTGGCATCATTAAGCCTCCCTAATCCGTAGTTAATTAACCCTTCTGCTCATTAAAACCTCGTCGGGCCCCTCCATTAAAACTCTAATCAAATCATCCCCCGATCACCGTGCAATCTGACCCCTTCAGATCCAATGGTTGACACTCATATTGGGCAGCCTTTGAAGGTCGACCTTTACTCGCCTAATGTGAGCGGTTTCACTGTTCGCCCCGCTGCTACGTGGCGGCCAATGAATGGCATCAGGCGACCTCCCCCCAAAACCACTCATCCCAAAAAGAGGTGTGATGGATTCCACTTACCACCTCTGCTACACGCCAAAACGTCACATCCCCCATTGGCGCCAACTCTCCTTTTCCCAATGTACCACCAAAGTCATTGACTTTACGCATAAAACCAAAAAAACTCTAGTTTTTTCATTTTATCGTGGAAAAGAATATTCTGACTTCCATGCAAAGCACATAGTACGTTCAAACCGTCAACCTACTACCAAACATCAACTAACTGAACCTGCTAAAATTCTCAACCACCTTTCAACTGTGTGCACTTCCTGCAAACAGCGCACAGTCGCCATTACTCTGTTCAACAGCCGAAACCAAGTATTTACCCCAATTTCATTGAGAAACCCTGTTTTCTTGCCAAACCTAAACTAAATTGCTTTAAATACTAAGTAATTTAGTAAGATAAGTTGCCTAGTGACTCTCAAACATCCTGAAACAGACCAATTCTTCCCATTTTCACTGAAACCCTTTGCTTGCGTCCTTGAATCCACAAGAACCAAGGATGGACGCCCCAATTGCATTGAATATCGTGCCCATTACGACTCCTCATAGGGATTTAGATCATCTCCCACTTGCAAACAAAGATCTCCAGATTAAAGATACCTTTGTCTCAAAATCCCCTTTGAAATTGTTGAAAATGCAACAAGATGATGGAGCTTAGTCAAAAGAATTTGCCTTCACTAAGTGTGCCCGCAGGCTATTTTTGGCACAAAGTCTATGTTTAGACTATGTCTATTTTAGACATATGGATCATGGTCTATGAGTGTCAGGATGCTATTTGTGGATGATTGGTCATGTAAATAGATGGACTTCTATTTTTAGACATATGGGCGGAGTCTATTTTTAGACTGCCAGTCTAAATATAGAACAGTCGAATATTATTATCTTTTAATAATATTTGGACTATAAACATTATCTTATCCTCTTGCAATACTTCAGTTCGAGCTATGGATGTGGCACATGCAACTTCCAGAAGGAAATACACTTTTCTTATGGATTAGTTGAGCTATTGCATGAAGGACTTCAGTTAGAACTCAAGTGGTTGAGTTTTGTGGAGTTGAATGAGGAGTTGATGGAGTTGTGTTCAGTTTGACTTAATTGAAATAGTTGTATTTAGTCTAACTGACAAATAGACTAATGAAGAGTGGTGTGAATTAATTATTAATTAATTCACTAATTATTAACTCATAAATCAACTAAAGAATACATCAGTTAACTCAGTGCATGGACAGTTCAGTGGAGACAAGTGTTAGAGATGAGTGAAAGGGCAAGACAGCTATCAGTTGTGATTATAGTTGTGCATGTGATTTGCACAATCAATGGATTGAGTATTGCCAATGAGGATTGTGTGGTATAGGCAAAGGGAATACGAATTTGGAGCTAATTCTTCAATCTATTCTCATGCAGGATTGCGCAGTGGAGGCAGGCAAGCAGCGGAGGAGATTTGAACCGGTGATTGATTCAGATCTGAGCTAGTTTGTGTGTAACAGGTGGAGATAGTACTGAGTAATTGCGAGGAGTATTGTACTATGTATTGTTACATGTTCTCAATCAATATAATATACAGATAGTTGGGGGTTTTTAGCTGTATGCTTTCCCCGGTACATACTGTGTTGATATGTGTGATTGATGTTACAATGTGCGCATGTGAATGTTTCTGATTCCACAAAATTGATGATCAATAGTAGAGGAGGTTATGTATTATGCATGCATTCCGTAAATAGTGTATAATCAGGATAATCTCTGTGAATAAGTGTCATATTATTCAAAATTTCTACATATTTAGAGTTTTTATAGGCTATTTCAATACCTCGACGATCAATAGTAGATATTTTGGGAAAGGATATGACTACAGAAGATAGGTTTTCTATAATGTCAGCTGAGGTAATTCTTTTCGGAATAAGAGGCTTCGGATTATTTACTACCCAATGCTCGGGGAAAGTTAGATCTTCCCAACGGATTGTTTGATGTTTGATTTTCTAGTTCTTAGAATCCATCAGAACAACAACACTAGATTTTGAGTCACGATTGGGGGTATGGTGGATAGCTGGCCATAAAGTATTGGTATGGTGAAAACAATCTTTTGTTTATATGGCAATATTATTTCTCTTTTGATGCATATCGAAACCAGTGGTTTGGATTTGAAGCTGTAATATTTGGTCAATGTTTTCATCAAAAACATAGATTGAGAAATTTGGATAACAGTCAAAATAGACTAGGCCATGTGAGAGTGGAGCAACGATTCCGCCAATCAAGGAATCAGTATACTTATTGTGTGTAAGATCTTGAACCATAGCTAACACAAGAGTATTTAATCCTTGATGCGTTAAAGGATTGACCCCTATCCTTATGCATCCTAAATGCAGATATTTAGTATTCAATCTTTTGGCCTCTGGGTGCAAAGCTTTGGGATCCAACAAATGGATGGCCTGGATATTATCAGAGTTCTCTTGTATTTGGCTAAGAGACTCTTTTATACTAATTCTAGTAACAACCTTTAAATGAAACACATATATATCATTATAGACTTCTGAGGGAGCTATGGCAGGTCATTCCCAACGGGCAGATGGCCGAGATTCTTCATACTCAAGTTCGGCTTGGTTTAAGACACGACTTGAACTAGAAGCAAACATATCTCTTAGTGGATTTTCTTCAGCCTTAGATTCTCTCTCTTCTAATTCACGGAAAGATACAAATTTCCGGAATATTCGAGTTTGTCGAATAGAACGCTGACCATCTGAAAAAAAAAAAAAAAAAAAAAAAAAAAAAAAAAAAAAAAAAAAAAAAAAAAAAACAAAAAAAAAAAAAAACCTTGTGATAGAAGCCTCTGCTTAAAATTGGTATCAAATCCAGTAACGTCTGGTTCAAAAGGTCGATATTCTATTCCACAAACTCATATAGAATGGATTCATTCCAGAAATCTGTATCTTTTCGTGAATTAGAAGAGAGAGAATCTAAGGCTGAAGAAAATCCACTAAGAGATATGTTTGATTCTAGTTCAAGTCGTGTCTTAAACCAAGCCGAACTTGAGTATGAAGAATCTCGGCCATCCGCCCGTTGGGAATTACCTACCATAGCTCCCTTAGAAGTCTATAATGATATATCTATGTTTCATTTAAAGGCTATTACTAGAATTAGTATAAAAGAGTCTGTTAGCCAAATACAAGAAAACTCTGATAATTTCCAAACCAACCCTTTGCTGGATCCCAAAGTTTTGCAGGCAAAGGCCAAAAGATTGAATACTAAATACCTGCATTTAGGATGCATAAGGATAGGAGTCAATCCTTTAACACATCAAGGATTAAATACTTTTGTGTTAACTATGGTTCGAGATCTTACACACAATAAGTATATTGATTCCTTGATTGGCGGAATCGTTGCTCCACTCTCGCATGACCCAGTTTATTTTGACTATTATCCAAATTTCTCAATCTATGTTTTTGATGAAACCATTGACCAAATCTTACAGCTTCAAATCCAAACCACTGGTTTCGATATGCATCCAAAGAGAAATAATATTGCCATACAAACAAAAGGTTGTTTTCGCATACCAATACTTTATGGTCAGCGATCCGCCATGCCCCCAATCGTGACTCAAAATCTAGTGTTGTTGTTCTGACTGATTCTAAGAACCAGAAAATTGAACATCAAACAATCCGTTGGGAAGATCTAACTTTCCCCGAGCATTGGGTAGTAAATAATTCGAAGCCTCTTATTCCAAAAAGAATTATCTCAGCTGACATTACATAAAACCTATCTTTTGTAGTCATATCCTTTCCCAGAAGATCTACTATTGATCACCGAGGTATTGAAATAACTTGTAAAAAGTCTAAATATTACAGAGATCCCTCTATTGTAGACACTGCATGTTCCAATTCATCTTCCTGTAAACATTTCCCTTTTTGAATTTGCACAGATTGTTAACTTCGCTTCTCTAGAAGTTAAATGTTTAGAATGCCAGCAACTAGTCAATCTACTCACGCTTGCTGAAACTGCTATTCATGCAAATCATAATCCCAGATCTGGCACATCTCCTCCATCAACCTTTGTAAATCCATGCCCTAATCCTAAATGCTTAGACATCCCTTTCCCACATGATTAGGAGTCTGACCATGTCCTTATGATGCATAAGATAATTACTTTGGAAGGAGAAGACCCCAGATTAACTGAAATGATGAGTCTTATGAGACCAGCCAAGCCTACATATGGCTTGGGATATCTTGAGCAAGAAAAAGGCCTTATACCAGCATGCAGATTTAGTCCAGTCCCCGAAGATTGTAAAAAGCCTGTTGTGATGGAAATGCATAAATTATTTTCTCTTATGGATGGATGTTTAAAGTCTGAAATAAGTGCTAACTAGATGAAGGCAATGCTTAATTGGGATCTATTCACCAATCCCCAAGCAAAAGAATTTGACAAGATAATGTTTTGCCAATAAATGTTTTAACTGGTTCACCATCAACCACTTTAGTTAATAAACATGCATGGATTGCATTAGATGGAAGTAAAGTAGAAACTCCATCAACATTTCCTCCATTCAAAGGAATTGTTATAAGAGAAAACCAGAATGCAGCCAGAGCCATTCCATTGGTACAAAAAGATGATAATGCTTTAGGCATTAATGGCAAAATACAGAAAGCCAGTGAGAAGTTGAATTGGACAAACACAACAATCAAAGGGCTAGAGATCAATACAACCAAAGCAGCAGAAGTTAAATAACAAATTGATATTGTTCAAGTATCAATAAATGAAGTGAATAAATGTTTGAATAATGTATAGTATAATTCTGCTGCTAAAGAATCTTTATCAAAAATAGAAGGAATAGAAGATAAATTAGTGGATCGTTTGGATACAACTAAGAGTCTTATATTTGGTTTGACAAATAAAGTAGAAAAGATGAATCTGTCAAAGATAGAAAGACCAATTCCTAACTCCTTTCTTGTCAAAATAAGCATAAAGATTCAGGATCCTGTTAAGCCTGTCAATAGGTTCCCGACGTTATTCCCCAAGGAAGTAGCCACATCTTCAGAATCTAAGGCTACTGAGAAAGTAACCATTGCATCCTTATTTAAGGATGATGAAGAAGAAAGAAAATAGCAGAAAGATCCTGATACTCAGATCTTTCCCATTTATGAACCACTGGAGCATAGGTTCAGTAAATATCCAGCACCTGATATTAAAGGCAAAGGTAAGCTACCTGAAGCTCATATATTTTTTCCAGAATCTCACAGAGAATGGAACATTGACAACATGAGTGTTGGTCAAATCAGACAACTCATAGACATGATGTATACTGAATACAAGCTTATGTGTCTAAGGGGGAAAAGTGAGATTGATGCCTGCAGGACCATCATATAGTGTTTTACAAGAACACTTCTCAGGTGGTGGGAGACAGATTCATCTCCTAAACTCATTGCAAAAATGGAAGAAGAACTATTCAAGGATGAAAATGGAGATGTCATACATAATTCAGATGGCACCACTATCAATAATATGATAGGAGCATTGACATCAATGATCCTTGAACACTGGTGTGGTAGTGAGACAGAAATTGCAAATAAGAATGAAGTTATTCTTATGAATCTAAAATGCCATAAAATGTCTCAGTTTGAAAACTTCCACAGAGATTGGATGCAGTGGATTTATGAAGTCAAAGATTCAAAGAACTTGTTATGGAAACAAGTTTACCTTGCAGCCCTGCCATCCAGGTTTGTAGACTACATCAGATTACAAGAAGTCTTTCAATTGCTTTTTGAATCTTATACATGGGGAGAAATATATGCTCATATTACAAAGACTCTGGTAAGTCTTTGTACCAGTTCCAAAGTCAATAAATCTTTGGAAAAATTATCCAGACTCCCAGATAAGAAGTCCATTTGCAGTAAATATGGACTTACCGTAGATGACCCTCTAGTTAAAAGAAGAAAGGCAAAGAAAAGGGCAAAGAGAGAATACAAATAAAAGTTCTATAAAGATCATAGAAAATATCCTAAGGATCGACGAAAATATCCCAAGCAATCTCAAGGCCAAATTTCCAAAGCTAAGAAGGGATATTACAAGTATGTTCCCAGAACACACTATTATAATCCTTTTCATATACATCTGCATACTTCAAAACAAGAGAAATGGAATAGCCTTACATGTTGGTTATGTGGTCAAACTGGACATACTTCTTCAAGATGTCCAGAAGGTGAAGATTCAAAGAAAAACAAAGGCAAGAAATCTCAAGCCTTTGTTCAAAGATGAAAACAAGTCAAGCAAGAAGGAAAGGGACCAATGCAGTATATGAAATTTCGTTCCCATACTCATAAGACAGAACGTTGTCCCAATGTGGTGATCAGAGAAATAGCTCAGTAGCACCAATTAGATAAATCATCATATGATTCTTTCAGTTCTTCTTCTGCAGAAGAAATACACGCTCACATACAACAGTGTTCAGATTCTGATACTTCAGAACGTCTCTATTCTTAATCTGAAGAATGTGCCTGTTAAATTCACTATGATTCTGATTCAAAACTCTATAGTGAATTCAGTGAAGCAGAGGAGATTTCCAGGCCGCAAAAAGAAAAACTTTTAATGGTTGCAATTGAAGAAGATGATATAATTTCTTTATCTCAGATACGAGCCATGGAAGAAGGTGAAATGAGGAATCGTTTGACTGAAGCATTCATGGACCAACTCAAATCTAGAGCTTCAAAAGATTTAGGTAAGAAATCTTTGTTTATTGATGCTTCATTTGAAAGAAACACTAAATCTTTTCAGAGGCATCAGGAGAAACCTGATAGTGTGAGATCACTCACCCTAGGAGAAGTGAGTCGTGAGATTCACAATATAAAGACAAAAATTTCTGCTATGAGATCTCAGATTGCAGAGCTTAAAAAGGGAAAACAGATAGCTAGCAGAGAAGAAGAGAAAGAAGAAGAGGACAAGCCATGGGATACTGCTCAATATAGTAGTAATAAAAAAATTGAAGTTGCTGAAGGTATTAGAGATCCAAATTTTGGATTAAAAGAAATGAGACTTCTAATTATATCTTATCAGCAGCATCATGTCAGAGTCAACATCTGTATAAAAGGAGAAATGTTTGAAATGATTGCTCTTCTTGATTCAGGAGCAAATATTAATATTCTCAATATAAAGACCATTCCAGCAAAATATTGGGTAGCTGCAGAAAGAAAAGTGGTGGGTTTAGGCAACAAGATGCTTAAATATGAAATACCCAAAGTGTCTCTATGCTTTGAGCAACACTGCATTAATTTAAAGTTTTCAGTTGCAGATATTCCTGTTGATTGCATTCTTAGAAATGTCTTCTTAACAGCTGTAGAGCCACATGGCTCAATAAGGATAAAAGGAGGAAAAGCTGGTTATTTCATATCAGTTCCATCATCTAAGGGAATAAGAAAGAATATTGAATTGCCATACATTTCAAACCCAAGGATCTCTACAATGGTCCAAACTGTGAAAAATTTGGACAAAGCTAAAGCCAGACTATCAGACCTGAAAGATCTGAAATCTACTCTCAGAATTGAAGAACAGCTCAAACATCCTCAGGTAAAAAGTAAAATTGAAGATTTAAGAAAGCAAATTGAAGAAGAATGTTGCTCTGAAGAGCCCAATGCATTTTGGCATTGGAAGTAGCATACACTTGAGCTCTCTTACAAAGAAGGTTATGCTGGTAAGCCTTCTAAGAGCCGAGCAATCCCTATGAAAAAAGAATATAGAGATCTATGTGAAAAAGAGATCAAGCAGCTCTTGGATAGAAAGCTTATTAGAGAATTAGATAGTCCTTGGAACTATTAAGGATTTTATGTTAACAAGAGAGCATAACAAATCAGAGGAATTCCAAGGTTAGTAATAAATTATAAACCTCTGAATTCAGTCTTAGCAGATGATACGTATCCTATACCTCGCAAAGGTGATTTGATCAGAAGGATAGTAGGAGCTAAGATTTTTTCTAAGTTTGATTTGAAGACGGGATTCTGGCAAGTCTCCATCTCAGAAAAGGATAAGTTTAAAACTTCTTTTAGCATGCCAACCGGCTGCTATGAATGGAACGTGATGCCCTTTGGATTGAAGAACACACCATGCAAATTCCAAAAGGTAATGGATAAGATTTTTAAGCCATACTTTGATTGGCTTATTGTGTATATAGATGATGTGTTGATATTTTCTAAAAATATCCAAGATCACTTCAATCATGTAAATATTTTCAAAAATTTGGTCAAGCATAATGGCCTTGTACTTAGCAAGAAGAAGATAGAGGTTTTGCAGACCACTGTCAAATTTCTGGGACACATAATCTCCAATAGACAAATCTCATTACAGAAGCATGCATTTGAATTTGCAGATAAATTCCCTGATGTCCTCATAGATAAAAATCAGTTGTAGAGATTTTTAGGGTGTCAATTATGTCAGTAACTTTTATCAAGACTGTGCAAGTGATAGAAGGATACTGAACAAAAGATTAAAGAAAAATCCCCCAGAATGGACAGAAGTCCATACTCAGGCAGTATGGAACATCAAGGCCAAGGTAAAAACATTGCCAATCTTATATGTTGCTGATGATCTTGCATTTAAGATTGTAGAGACAGATGCAAGCAACATAGGATGGGGAGGCATTCTAAAGCAGAAGAATGGAGATACTGAACAAATTTTTCAATTTGCATAAGAAGTCTAGAACCCAGCTGAACAAAATTACTCAACAATAGAAAAGGAAGTCAAGGCAGCCTGGAACTGCATCAATAAGTTCAAAGTATAACTTATCAATAAGCCGTTCCTGCTAAGAACAAATGCATCAACGCTCCAAAAGGTCTTGACAAAGGATATTAGAAAAGCCGGAGAAGCAAAGTTTGCTAGATGGCAAGCACTTTTTGCCAACTTTGACTTCCAGGTTGAGCATATCAAAGGAGAAGAAAATAGTCTCCCTGACTTTCTTAGCAGGGAATATATTGAGTCATAGGATCATGTTATGATGATAGTCACTGAGTGGGACCAAAATCAAAAGCAAGAGGTTCTACGAACCATTCCAGATAATCAAGATTGGGAAGAGTACAAAATGAATTGGAAACCCACATGGCAGCTCAGAAATACGAAAATATTGGATGCCAACTTACAACCACACATTGACATTAGCACCTTGTGCTAGAACAAAAGATATATCCAAAAGGAAGTAATTGGATCCATGACATGATCTATGAAAAAGCACGAAGAGATGCTAGAATTGCAGAAACTGTTATGCAACAAAATTTCCATGATATTGCTGGCATATGGTACCATGGAGGACGCAGTACTGGTATTCATGAAAGATATTTTTGTATCTACTGTACAAGAGACCTCTGGAATGAACAGGGACATTGGCCAGTCCAGCCTTCTACCCTCTGGCCAAAAAGAGATCCAAAGATTATTTTTCCTGACACTGTGTACGATTTTGCAGGTTATAAACAACTTTGGTGGGATTTTCTAAATGTCGATGACAAAGTAGAAACTCAATATACAAAGCTGAAATTTGGTGCATCAGGGACTTTCTAGAGAAATCAACAGTGCGAATGGCTCAGAGAATGGTGGCGTGACTATGGTGTAAATAGAACTACAATGGATCCTGTATACCATGAGTTATATCTTAGAAAAGATTGTGACTGGTGCATTGAACATGGTATTGGTGAATGTTTCCACACTATTGACAAAACTGTCAAAGAAATGACAGATAAAGAATGGTCACCCTTTCATAATGTAAACTATTCACTTCAAGGATACATGAGAGAATATTTAGAGTGGTTAGCTTTAACTAAAGCTAAACATCAGATTGTTTTGGGAAAACCAATGATCGTCCGCAGGATATACACAAAGGCCTGGGACGAATTATTATATAAAAGAAATAGATTCCCAAAACTCACTGTGTTTTGACGTTTCACATGGGCTTTCTATAAAAGCATCCATAGTGTAATTATGATCCAATCACAAGGACTTAATTGTGGCCATATTTCCCGTGGGCTTTACAGTACTAAAGCTTCCACTGTGTAAATAATTCAGGTATTATAGTTTATGTCTTTTCTCGTGGGCTTTGATAGATGAAAAAGCATCCACTTTGTTTTGTCGAAATCTCTTTCCGTAATATTTTGCTTTTCCGGACTGGAATCTTTGTGTGAATGTCGCTCTAGCATTACCCGAAAGCAATGATTCCATCCACCTTTCAGTCAGTTTACTGATGGCCTACAGGAATGCTTGTCCCCTCTCATTTCTATATAATGAGAGTAAGACTCATTGTTGAGGCATCGGGTCTTAGAGAGTCAGTCTGATCTGAGAACCCTGCATATTAGTGTGCTCGGCACTGGTAAGAACCTAAAGTGGCCAGATCATTTTAGAAGTTTTCAACTCTGTATATGAGTCTAGTCTTATTTTGAGGCATAGTCTATCTTTTGCCATGTAGCCTTCAGTATCACTTGTTCCCCGTGAACAACATAAAGTCCGATAAAAGCGAAGATAGTCAATCTCTGATAAAGAATCTCTCTGTAAATGTTCTGAAATCCAAAATTAACTAGGATGGTCAGAAATCATTGGAATAAGTGTTTTTCTGGTTAGAAAAATAATTGATAGTAATAGTGTTTGAATCATAACTGTGTAAATGGATTAAGCCTTATGAAAAACCAGTAAGGTACCCAAAACTTTGATATTATACATTGTAGTGCATTTATTGCCAGGGTATTTTTTTTGCCAGAAAACAATGAAAATTCTCGTAAGATTTTGATAAAATTTTGAAATCTAGGTTACAACTCTCTAGCTTTGAGATTTTGCCCAGAAAATAATGAAAATATTGACAATATTTGATAAAATTTTGAAATCTAGGTTACAATTGTCCAACTTTGAGATTTCTAGTGCGCCAAGGGTGTTTGATGGTGTTAATCCATTTCCACCATAAAAATAAGATTGAAACACTCCCACAATCAAATTAAAAAAAAAAACCCTGAAAAGAAATGGTTTTCCTAACAAACTTTTAGGTTGATGTGGAATTTCAAATTTTTTTGACCGATCAAGTCCAAATTTGATGACTTTTTTTTTACTTTATCATTATACCCATTTTTTTACCTTGTCATTTTAAGTTGACTTTTTTACACACAATAACGTTCAATACTTTAGAATACATTTAATATTTAGCATAACATAATTGTGATAACGTAAAAGAGATTCATATTGCTTGAAAATTTAACTAAGCTTTGATCTTAAAAAATTCCAAATAATCCACTCTTACCAGACCAAGAATTCCCTTGGAAATGAAGTATAAGAGATTAATTAAATATTCAAAATTAGCTTAGGAGAAATTTAGGAGAAATTTTGATAGATAAAAATAAGAGCATTGTCATTCATATTAAGAGATTTGCTAAAAACATTTTGCTGTGAATTTGGTGGTAATTAGCTAATGAGAAATTTTGAGTGATAAAAAAAAACTTTGATTTGATTAAGAGATTTTGATCACAATTGATAAGCAATTTCCGAAAACAAAAATTTATAGAAAAGCTTTCTGCAATAATCACATTTAAAGTCATTTATTGACGCGTTTAAAACTAGCAAGTGTTTTTATTGTCATTAAAACATACTATGCCATGGCTAAAGCATGACTTTTTCTTATAAGGTAAAATAAATCTTCCCTCACGAGGATTGCTTTATCTTTATCTAAATTCCGTTAAACCTACATATTTATAAATAACTATGGAAGTTTATATTGGTTAACTTAAATATTTACTCGTTATTTTTTTTTTAAACCTGTGCCTATTGACATTTTAATTTTGTATGGGTTTATGGACATTAAATTACATTTAAAAATAAAAAAACGTTATGCAAAGGTAACCTCAAATTCCATGCCTGATTTCAATTTTGTACAACGCCTTGTGTTTATTGCTTGACCTTCCAGCTTCCAAGCACATGGATGACACAACAGCACATGCTCATGCGTGTACGTTGCCGTAGGCGCCCACCTGCACTCCGTCCGTAAACCTGCACGGCGTTCAGAGGTAATCACACTCAATAGTGGTTGGCTATGTCTAACCAGGGTTAATCAAACCCACAATGCCGTGCAACTCCGTTCGATCGTACCTCCGGCCAGAAGGCAAAAATAGACTGAGCAGAGTCCCAGTGGAGTACGGATGTGGAGAGCCCACAGTATTTGACAATTTTTTTGTTCTTTCTTTTACGAACGTGGCAGCCGGACTTTTTCCAGCTGTTTCTCGAAAAAGGCCAAACAAAGAGAAAGATATATTTGAATTGAAAAAAAATAAAAAAAATAATGTGCGGACAGCAGTGGCCAAGATTCACGAGGTCGCTGCTGCGTCTGCAGTGCACATGGTGGGGAGATCGGAATCTTTTGTTTTTGCTCAGGCGAATATTCCAGAATGGACAACGCCCTAACCTTTTGCCGCTGGGTTTTGTGGGTTTACATTGAAGTAATTATTTTTATTCTCCAACAAGGAAAGCGTGAGATTTTGTCGGGATTTGCCACGACTCTTCTGCATTTGGACAAATACTGAGTAATGGCCGTAGTTTATTGACGCCACAATTACGCTTCTATTAAAAAATTAGATTCAAATATTTCCAGATTAAATTTCTTGAATTGTTTTTACAGAATTCTGTCAGAAATCCATCCATTCAAACACTCCCAAATAAGATTTTTTACTAGGTTCCGTCAGGAATTCACCATCCTGATGAAATTGGGTTTCTGTAGAGGACGCCGAATTTAATGGGTTTGCATTTGTTTTCAATAATATAAAAGTAAAACTCAACTCATTTGTTTTCATAATCAATATACTAAAGATCTACTCCTCCACTCCGCTCCATATCAGTTACTTTCACAGGTCTGGTGCGCTCAGGAATTATCAGTATATTACCGTCTCCCCCTCCGAAAAAGTCACGCAATTTCTGTGAGCCTGAGATATGATTGATGTGATAAGACACGCCATTTACGAAAACTATTTGTTATTGTTTATTGAGGGTGCATTCATGGCAGAAAAGTCGGTCAGATGTAGAAACGAGATCCCATAATATCCACAACAGCAGTCATGGTTTCCTGGAGATATGGCAGTTGATGGGTATATTTTGACAATACGTTTGCAACGAATTATTCACCTATTACCCCTCATCGTATCGCTGTATTTTATATCAGTCCTCATTATTCATTTGTTTTTGTTTTTTTTAATTCAATTGTCAAAGCAGTTGTACGGAAGATAGTTACCGAATTTAAATTGGGATTCGAATTTATACCATGAGTATTTTTT
>APFE030443166.1:397882-432719 GCA_000404065.3 Pinus taeda | reverse complement strand
TACACAAGCTTGAAACGAAAAACTATGCTTGTTATAAGTTCGCATGCCCCCAGCATAATGACGCAAACAAGGTACATGCCCCCCAAGCTTCATTGCATTCAACAAAGTGGATGGAATGAAGGTTCACTTTCGAGATCTTGGAAAGACTCGACTTGTATTTTACGAGATCTTAATCGAAGACCCAATCTGAAAAGGGAGTTGTTTCATTTTTTAATGAGGTTGACACAGTAAAAGAACTATCCTCATAACCCTTGTTTCATTTTTTAACGAGCTTGACACAAGATCAGGAACTATGCTCGAGCAAACCAAGTTTCATTTTTTAACGAGGTCGCCACAAGATCAAAACTATCCTCGGAAATCCGTGATTCATTTTTTAACGAGCTTGACTCAAGACAAGGAACTATGCTCCGACCATACCTAATTTCATTTTTTAAGGAGCTTGACATAGGAAAGCGAACTATGCTCCGACCAGACCTAATTTCATTTTTTAGGGAGCTTGACATAGGAAAGTGAACTATGCTCCGACCAGTCCTAATTTCATTTTTTAAGGAGCTTGACATAGGAAAGGAACTATGCTCTGCCCAGACCTAATTTCATTTTTTAGGGAGCTTGACATAGGAAAGTGAACTATGCTCAGCCCGAACTTCATCATAATGAACAGGGAGTCGGGGCTTCCAAGAGTGGCACTCCCGATGGGAGGTCAATGTCTCGGAAGTCAGGACCCAATGCCCCTAGGACACTATGCACGATGGCGGCATTGTTGGATACAGGCACGGGAGAGGTGGCTACGAAGTTGATCTGGGGTGAGACAGATGCAACTGGTGGATGAGAACCAAGAGGGAAGGACAATTGTGCCGGAGGGGCTTGTGGATGAACGAACGATAATTGATCCATTGTCACTATTCTTCCATCGTGTGGAAAGCAAACCACACGGAAAAGTGAAGAAACAAGGGCTCCAATGGCATACACATAGTCACGACCAAGGAGAAGACTGAATTCTAAAGATCCTTGGGTAATTGAGACGTCTATATAGACAGTCTTGCCTCCCAAAGTGATAGGGAACTTCGGAAGGATCCCTAATGGTTGACTCGTTCCCCCGTCAAAAGCGGTGAGATTCGGTGCGACAGGTACAAGCGATGGGGAACCCAAAGCCTGCCAAGTAGTAACGGGCATAAGACTAATCGATGCTCCTTCACCTAACACAGTGCCAGGCAGCGCCATATGGGAGGCATAGGCGGTGACCCAGAAAGGCACATGGGATGGAAGGGGAGGGGTAGTCAAACGACTCCAATCGAAGGAAACGACCGAACTACTTGGTGGGGGAACCATATGGTTGCCCCCTGCTCGGAAGGAACCGAATCGAAATTCTCTGGAGAGGTTGGGATGGGAAAACCATTATCAAGCTCAGGAGAATTTGATGAGACGAGAAGAACATGGGAATTTGGCTCTTCTGAAACAGAGTGGTCGACAGGAGGTGAACTCCGGTCGACACTCTTTCCGACCGATGGTTGGTCTGGAACAGACTGGGCATAGCTAGGTCCAGGAAGAGGGGCCTGGACAAGAGGAGAATGTGAACCAATCTCATTGTCGAGAGGCGAATGATATGCATCTGCAGAAAGACGTTGATATCCAACGAGGAGTTGGGGCGAGGGAGCTAGGAGACTTTCCAAAATAGTGGAGGCCTTATCCATGAGTGGACAAAGGTGAAGGGGATGATTGCCTTCACAAAGTCTGCAGGGGATTCGAATCTTCCCTTTTCCCTTGCCATTCCCAACTGATGAGGTAGCATCGCCGTGAGCCTCAGAGGATGATGAGGGGTGGGCCGGATTGCGAGACCATACTTCTAAGATCCTGGGAATACCAGGACAATCACAAAGAAGATGGTCCTCCTCTCATAATCGACAAGGAAACTTAACCTTCCGCGGAGGAGCGGAAGGGGGCCCGACTTCAGTTGTACTCGAGGGAATAACAGTTGTATTTGTAGCCTCTCCCTTAGAAGACTTCTTCTTCTTGTTCTTCTTCTTCTTCTTCTTAGCCACCTGGTTATTCGAATCGAGACTTTCACCAGGCGAAGTACAAGAAGGAGACGTAGAAGTAGGCGTCGAAGGGGAGATATCCACCTTTGGTTCAACATGACATTGTTCAGGTGGAGGGACTGATGGAGTATTAGCCGACACGGTAGGGACCAAAGAAGTTGAAAACAACCAAACAGGCAACCCGACAGTTAACCCCGGAAGGGATAACGTCGCCATATAAGGAGAACCAACATTCCCAAGAGGAGGGAAATGACTAGGATTCCCGTCAGGAGGGGAACTTGGGTTGGTGAACCCTGGAAAAGTTGCCATAGCAAGAGAAACCTACTCAAGCTAACGCACACAAGATCTAACCAGGTAATGTTATCGTGGCCAAATAAACTTTTAAGACACGGGAACTGAACTTCACCTTTTCATGTTTCGAGAGTCGAGAAAAGGACGAAAAGATGACTCTATCTCCTTTGAATGTTTAATGAGCACGAAGTGACAAGACGCTCACTTACACCTTTTCTTTTAGGGAGTCCGAAAGGGATCAAAATTGACTGCTCTGGAGATTCTAAGCAAAGGGTTTACCAAGCAATCCGTAAAATTGCTTATACACCTTGGCAATCGTATGAGAACCAAGGACTTTCCGTACTGTAGTCAATCTTCCCGAATGCTGTGTTCAGTGCATTATGGTCCGTAGGGCGGCAGACTTGGCTTCCTAAGGATAAAAAGTTGTAATCCTATAGGGGTCTCCCAAAATATACGCGACGGTACGTGGGAGCACAGTCCGTACTGGTACCTATCGCTTCACCGTGGAGGAATCACCCAACCACTCGACGATAATCTACCAGGCTTAACGACGCCGGAACACGTCTCTAGCCTAGACCTCTAAATTATAAGCGTTAGGTTCCAATGCGTTGTTAGGTTCATTGAAAAAAAAATTTTACGTTGATCTTTTAATTAAGTTTCGGTTTGCTGGCCTTAGCGAATGTAATCTCTCGAAAAAGAAACTAAATGCAACTACATGAAAAACTGAATTCATTTTGCTTGTATGAAAACTATCTATAGGAGAGCGAAGAGGTTCATGTAAACAAAACGATGTCCAAATAATTCTAATGCAGCTAATCGATAAGAAAGGAAAAACTCTTTTTTTTTTTAAACAAAAAGAATTACCACAACATGACTAAATGATAAAAAAAAAATAAACTTTTTCTTTTCTCTTTTCTTTTTAAATAAAAAAAAAATGACGATGCACGTAAAGCTTTCAAGAGACGTTCATTGCCGGAAAATTACTTTTAAGGAAACTAATAGCCAGTTTTTCGAAACAAAAACAACCACCTAACAAGGCAAAAGAAAAATGAGAGTTTCATGCAACCATGTAAACTGACCAACAGATCCACAGGAGGCATACACAGGGTAAAAACCATATCCAAGCAACAGAGGTTGACCAACAGGCTCCTAAACAGATCTGACCAGTGTGGCGCGATTGTGGGCCTGCAACTCGCGCTAACAATAGTATAGCGCGAGATGTATGAAAGCAGATCGCGCCCAGTAGCGCGACTGTCAAAAGAAAAAGTGCGCTGGCAGGGAACTGACAGGCAAAAAATACAGAGGTGCGGCAGAGAGCCTGAAACCCGCGCTAACCAGAACGTAGCGCGAGATGTATGAAAATAGATCGCGCCCAGTAGCGCGACCGTTCAGAGGAAAAGTGCGCTGGCAGGGAACAGACAGGCAAAAATACAGAGGCGCGGCAGAGAGCCTGAAACCAGCGCTAACCAGAATGTAGCGCGAGAGGTATAAAGACAGATCGCGCCCAGTAGCGCGACTGTCCAGACGAAAAGCGCGCTGGCGCGAGCTTGCTTAGAAAAAAAAAGAAAAAGAACTAAACAAGTCCAGTGAATGGAAAAATAGTAAGGATTGCAGGCAAAGACAATGTTCAGATCAGACAATGACAGTAAAAAGACATGCAAAGCAAGACATACACCATCTAGTTTGTAAATCACCCGGAGATAGAGTGAAGGGGCGTTGATCTACTTCACTTCGGCATGGCGGAAGTGTTTCGAAGGTTGCCTGGCCGCTCTTCAGGCTCCGTCCTTGATTTACAAAATCAGACAATATAGCTTAAACAATCAACAGACAAACTCCCCAGCGGAGTCGCCAATTTGTTGCGGAGGTAAATCCCCTCTGCGGATAGAGGTGGATCCCACTAGCCCCGAAGGGGTCTAGCAACAATCAATCACGTTGCATGCAAGTTTCTAGCTATATAATTTAAAAAAATCGATCTAGGAGACCAATCTGGATCCAACGCTTGTTTTTGTTGTGGGGAAAGTGTCGCTCCTTCCTCTAACTCCGCCGGTCGCTATCGCACATAGATACTGCACAGTGAAAGAATAAACCACAAACAAGCATAAAATCCAAAAACATACAGCTATGTACCAGTCAAGCAAGATAACAATTCAACATATCACGATGTAACACATAAACTGAAACCATAATGACATCTTTGCATTAAAGTAATGAGAGAAGAGATTACAACCACTTAAGGCTTGACACTGTAAAACTCTTCTAGCTGGGTGGGCAGTCAGTCCGACACGTCTCGCAAAACCACTTCCTCTCTCAAAAATCCAACAGCATAACCTTACTTTCAACTTTCAGCTCAAAAAACTATCTCTCTCACACTAGCTTGTTTGCTCTTTTGCTTTAGCCTCCAAAAACTCTGAACTAGCCTGTTTATTATGGGGAGACAAGCTTTTATAGGTGAAGGGAGAAGAGATATTCATCGTATGTAGACACGTTCTGAGTTTTGGTAATGTCTCATAATAGTCGTTGCCTTGGATAGAAAAGCCGAATCCCGGATGCTTTTGTGAGCTTTTTCCTTCAGGGAACTGAGTGAGTCGCAAGGGAAAAAGCATTCTAGCATGCGCTGGCCAAAAATCATGCCTAATTTGTGTGGCGCGGGACGTGCTCTGGGACAGAGCGCTTATGGGCGTGCCCTCTTTGTAAGGACTGAGCCATTGGCGCGGGGTAATACACTGTGGGCCCGCGCTAATGGGAAAAAGGCATTTTCCAAGGCTAATCTTCAGAAGGTGTCTTCAAGGTTATTAAACTTCATACTCAGGAGGCCTCAATGCAAGTGTTTTCAAGTTATGTCACTGGTCACAGGTCCGTAAATGTGTCCTCCAATGTTTGACAGTGGGGGCGCGACAAGGACGGTGGCCGATGGTGACAAATTACTGCGTAACAATGACCAAAACTATTACCGGGGTGCGGTTGTAGTGCGACACCCAAAGCAGGTTGAGCAACCTTGCCTTTTCTACTCCCTTGAGCCACCTTTGATGCTCTAATGCATTCATTTCCATATTCATATCAATGATGCGACACATCAGCTCCTCGGTTGCTAGGTGTGGGAACTTCTCCTGGTCCACCAAGTCCTAGTCTTCAAGTTTCAGCCATGGCACTCGTGCCAAGTGCGGACTGTCAGAAACAATTTTGTCTGGCAGTAGAGGGGTTTGCAGGGGAGTCTTGCTCTCATCAATTTCCTTTGGTATATTATACTTAGGCTTGCACGGAGGGACATACACCGACAATCGAGTAATAGGGTTTGCACCCTGGGCTTCAACCTCCTCGACTTCAACTCCCGCATTCTCGTCGTCCATTGGGATGTCTTCAATTTCTTCCTCCTCTGGTTCTAATTTTATGGCCTTGCCTTTCTCTTGTGTGGTGGGTTTTTGTGGGTTTCTCCTTGGCGATGCATGCACCAGTATAGTATGTTGGTTGCCCTTCTTGTCTTTAACTGTTTCTTTGTTAGGGGTTGGCTTCGGTCTCGACATTCTCAGTGATTTAGGGACTTCAGTGAGAACCTCGGCGACCTCTGGAGTAGCTACTTTTGCCTCTATTTTTATTTCCTGTTCCACCTCCTCTACTACTTCTTTACTATTTATAATTTTTACAGGTGCCAACATAACGCTTTCAAATTGTGCTCGCGACGTCTCTGGTAAGTTTGGAAATGTGGGAGTCTCTTTGAAACCCTCAAAGAATTCTTGATTCATGGGTGCCTGAGAGCTCAATTCTCAAAATTCCATGTGTTTTTCATTAGACAGCCACTTGTAATTTATAGGGCATTTTGAATTCAAATCCAACCGTTCCCCCCAAATTCGGTTCATTAATGTCGGATTGGCGGCAGATTTTCATGGATCTGAGCCATAAATTTCATGTTAAATGCCAGCCACCCACTCCATTTGGCCGCATTTCAACCGTTAAATCATGAACAGTGACTTTAATGGTCACTTTCTGGCTGACCTGCATGATTTCTCCCTTGGTAGCACAGCTCCCTTCGCGCTGCCGCGAACCTTGTGACACTTCCTTGCTTCGCACAATCCTCCAATCATGTAGCTCCTCAACTCAGACACTTAGTTTATAGCCTCACGCCTCCTTTTAGCTACCTGGAGTGCTAAGATTGTGCTACCTTCATCTAGTCACATGGTCAGACCACCGGTGTATGGCTTCAACCGATTTCCATTCACCTTTCCTAGGAAGGGATCTCTATTCAACTTGAGCAGCTGTACCACTCCTTCGTCGATAATCTCCTTAATGATATAAGGCCCTAACCAGTGCATCTTGAATTCCCTAGAAATTTATCAAACTTACTATCATATAAAAAAAACAGGTCATTTACCTTAAAGGTGCGCAACTTAATATATCAATCATGCCATGATTTTTCATGCTACTTTTGGACCTGTTGGTGAAATCCTACTAGAAATATTTCTTCCTCAAGCTCATCCAACTGTGCGAGCCTTTCCTCCAAGGCTCCGAGATCCATCATAGCTATGAGCTCCGCTATGTGAAGACTATGAAAAATATATTCCATAGGCATTACCGCTTCAACACCATAGACAAGCCTTAAAGGAATTTTTTCAGTAAACTTCTTGCATGTCGTTCGATAAGCCCATAGTACTACAGGTATGCGTAGGTCCCAATCACTTTGCTGAGAATTTCAAACCTTGGTCAGCACATTCTCTATCACTTTATTGAATGCTTCCACTTTCTCGTTAGCCTATGGGTGATAAGGTGTGCTCTTCTACTGATATACTTGAAATTCCTTTGTTAGCGCACTAATCATCTCATTCAGAAAGTGCGTATCGCGATCACACATAAAAATATTGGGACAACTAAATCGTGTTAGTACATGTTCAAAGAGGAACTTCATAGTAGTCACACCTATGCAATCCTTCACAGTCTGTGCCTCAACCCAACGAGTCAAATACTCCGTCACGATAATAATGTAGCTTTCTCTTGTCTTTCCTTGGGGTTGAATGGGTCCCAGAAAATCTATTGCCCACTTCTCAAAAGGTTGCAACGTCATCTGTGGATTCAAAGGCATCTCATCCCTCCGCGATGGCCTGCCAGGCCACTACAACCCTGCACATAGAATCTTTTGCGTGATCACTGTCCTTGCATAATGTCCTCCTGCAGTGCCCCCATGAGCATCTGTGAGGATGATTCTTCTTTCAAAATCAGGTACATATCATCGAAATATCTCATCAGAACCCATTTTATATAGATTCCCAACAATGGCTGAAAAAATTTGTTGCGCGCACTACTAATTCCTTCTTCTGCTGGATGGTGTATCCCTCTGGGGCAATCCCTATCATTAGGAAGTGTATTATATCCTCAAAATTATCATCCGTGACACGCACTGCAAATAGTTACATGTCAAGAAATCCTTCCTCCAAATTAGTGGCCTCTTCTCTTGTTTCGATTCGCGACAGATGGTCTAGTCCTGTGTTTAGTCATCTAGGCTTCACAATAACTTCAAAATCATACTCCTGGAACAATAACAGCCATCTACAAATTCTCCCCCCCAACACAGGATTATTGACCAGTACTTCAGTGCAGAATGATCTATATACATTTTAAAATGGCCTCCCAGTAAGTAGTGCATAAACTTCTAGAGCATGTATACCATAGCTAACTCTTCGTGCTCGGTGGTGGAATAGTTCTTCTCTGCCTTGGATAACCTTCTACTTGAAAACACGATAGGGTATTCCAGGTATTCTCCACCAGCCTTTGTGAGTACTGCTCCCAATGCTATACATGACGCATCGACATGTACATGAAACTCCTTCTTCCAGTCCAGGAATACTAGGATCGACGCAGTGACCATATTTTCTTTCAATACATCCAGGCTCTTCTTACAGTCCTCATTCCAGTAGAATGTGACATCCTTCTTCAACAACTTCTTCATAGGCGCGGTGATCTGGGCATAGTCTTTGATGAACTTCTATAATATCCTATATGTCCTAGGGTGGTGCGCAGTTGTTTCACACTCCTCGAAACTTCCAAGTTCAATATCATCTCGATCTTCGTGGGGTCTACCATTAGTCACTGTTTGCAAACCACGTGACCCACTAGGGTCCCAAAGGGAACCCAAAACAAGCACTTCTTCAAATTGAGTGTGATCTGGTATCTTCGATAGGTATCCAGCCATCAGGTGCAGGCTTGCTACATGACGTTTCGCTAGCCCAACACACAGTCCAATTATCAAATTATACTTCCAAGAACTTATGAATAAAATCCTTAAACATAGCAACTACTATGCACAAGAAAATCGCAAGCGTATTATTTAAACCAAACAACATTATAGTATACTGAAAACAACCCCACTCAGTCGTGAAGGTTGTCTTGCTCCTATGCTCCAGCACGATTTTGATCTGGAGGTACCCCGAGAACCCATCAGTGAAGGAATAAGCCTCCTGGCCACCTACATTGTCCAATACTTTATCAGTGAACAGAGTAGGGAAAGGATCATGTACACAGGCCTCATTTAGCTTTATGAGATCCACGCATATTCTTATTTCATCCCTCTGCTTCTTCTCCTGTACCACCATTGGTCTTACCCAGTTAGATTCTTCCACAGGCTCGATAATTCCTGCCACAAGCATTTCATCTAGCTTTAAGTGGACCTTTTACTTGTACTTTAGATTGAGACGGTAAGGCCTTTGCTTAACCGGCTTCACGTCAGGCTTCAACATGATTTGCATAACGCCTAGGTCCCCAGTTATCCCTTTTAGATCCGTAAACTTGGTAGTGAATAAATCCTATTATTTGCAAAGCAATTCAATGACCTTATCCACCATCGTGTCGTCCCAGTAATCTCCAATCTTTGCGAATTTGGGATCTACCTCCGTACAAATGTTCACTTGTTTCATTTTCAGCGGCGCGGTTATATCTGGATTCTCAACCTGTGGTCCTTCAACCTTGCAGTGAAATTATGTTTCAAGTATGTTAATCTTTCGTGGATCCTCATCCCCTCCTTTAGGAACTACATTATAACTCTAACGTGTGGCTCAGCTGAGTAGCCCATTCAGGTTGAATAAGGTCTAAAGGATCCTGCGGTATCCTAAGATTGTTGCTTTCACGTCTTGTAGCGCTTCATCAATCCTTCGCGTAGAATATCCCATTCACCTGTCGCATGGCTGAGTTATGTTTCTACATACCAGTTCATCACATATCCAGGGTATGACAGAACACGTTCACCCATTCAAGTTGGGGCTTCTCTCCATAAGCCTGAGCCCATTTGGCCAAGTACGCGTGCAGATCATCCTACCCAACATACTTGTCTGTCATTTGCACCTTCGGCTTCCCAAAGCATTTCCTCATCATTCTCCTACATTCGCGCCAATCATTAGAGCTTCCCTTGTGTGTACCCCGCCACCTTGTGGGCGTAGCGTACAGTTCCCCGTCTAACACCTGGAAGCACTGCTCTTCTAGTACCTCCCTCTCAAATGCGTCCAAAAAATATCTACATCATTCAGGACACCATAAGTTTGCAAATTTCTTACCTCTAATGGCACACAGCGCAGCGACCAGGTCATCATGTTACAACTTAGTGTAGTTACCTCATGTAATCGATTTTGCCAACATTCTAGTTCTTCATCAGATTCCAAGGTACATGAACTCTCACATTCCCATGTAATTCATCCATCCACTGTTGAATTCACCCAATCTTGGTCTCACGTTGTTATCTTATAGATATAGTCCTGACCCTTGCATTTCAGACACCATATCTCTTCGCACACTTCTAACCAAACTGTTATGTCCTGCTTCAAGCTTTGCATCTCAAGGCAAATATTTTTCAACTACGCATGGATCTACTGAACCCCTAGATTTGGATCTTACATTGGTGTTTCATGCAGCCTCATTGCGATATCCATTCCTGAGTCGTTATCTTCTGTTGTGGAAATGCAACCCTTAGGTGAGGCAGGAGCGAAGCCACAAACCACTCGTGATGTTGTCCATATATTAGGTTCATGTTAGCTTTGTGGATTGTACACTTCAACCTCTGATCGAGTTCCCAAGGTGTCTCACCTGGTTGCATCGCAATTTCTTTGAATCCTACAATCCACTATGCTTCAGATTTAGGCCTATTGAATTCTCTATCCAGTGCTATCTGAATGTCTGCTACTCTAACATTCAGGTTATCATTAGCATACATGATATACCAGGTTAGTGCACGATCTTGCAGAGCACTAACCAATGTCACCTTATTCATGTTGTCATCTGTAACACCCTGAGCTTCCCATACAACTTTCACAACAAACCAGAATTGGTCTGGGTCCTCATTCCCCAAGCCTTTGAACAAAGGATGCTTTAGTGAATTTGCCAAACTGAACTGCAGTGGAGGTGGAGGTGGTACGGGTGAAGTTGCAGGTGATGGTGGTGAAGTTGGAGGTGGTGTGGGTGGAGGTGGTATTTGTGGGAATCCTTGCCTTATTAACTGAATAGCACTTCGTGGAGAAACCTGCGCTATCCCTTCTTCATCACCTCGCGGAGGTGAAATCAACAGAATATATTCAATACCCTTTTTTCCTTCATTTCCGCAATCTTTCCCGCTTCACGTAGCTCCAAACATCAAGGTATCTGCATCACCCATTTTTCGTACAATAGTATTTTAATCCAGGTATTCAAAGATTTCACGTACTTACCCCACAGTCCTTTGAAAAAGCATCGCTCCACCTCGTTGTAGTTGACTAAGGTGTCGACCGCAAATTCAATTACAAATCCTCCTATGACACAATCGAGCCAATGTTTGACAGTGCGGGCGATCTTATCCTCCGATGCTCCTAACCTTCACACTAGCTCTAGGGTCCACACAATAGGACCATTAAGTTTCCACCTTCCTTAGTTATTTGCTAGCTTCACGATCCACTCGTATAGCTCAGTTGGAAAGAAGCATAAAAAGATCTCGTGGATCTCTGTATACATGTACCTGTACAACCATTGTTCCTTTGTTAGTCATTGGTTTCTGTTCTCTTGCACTACGAATTCATGGATCTTCCTATCCAACTAGTCTCCAATCACTTTCTTAGTCAGATTCCAGTGATACAACATCACACATTTCTTATTCAGATTTCGGGTCCCGAAAATGGAACCATTTGTTGGCTTGAGGGGGCTTGACCTAAGTTTAGTGTTAATTAGCCAAACAAATCCCTACACTACTGGTCCTTTCAGCATCAGCCCGTGGAGCGCAGACCGAAGTCTCACCCGAAGCAATATGGGGGGATGCTGGAACCAAGTTTCCGCACCCTAAGATGGTCGTGATGTCGATTTATTCCCTTTATTCCTGCCTTCGCACAGGTCACTTCACCCTAGGGCTTGCTAGATGAGCCCTCTATTCCGTCCTTCAATACCTTCGCTAAAAGGTGCGATTGCCCTTCACGCAGCCCTAACTTGTGGCTTAGGTACTTTCGCAATGCTATGGAAGTGTACCATGCAAATTCCTAAACTAGTCTATGTGTCTTACTTATCTCATTATACAATCATAGTTAGTACCGCGTAAACACATATCGTTAATTGCGTTCAGTTATCCAATGTAATTGCATTCATTCGCGCATCATATAAGCATTAAAATGGAATTCATACATAAAATGACAAGATGCATTAATTGGAAACAAAGACACAGAATTGCAAAATACTCTTCTTTATTGATATTTCCAAGTAATTACAAACTCTATCTGGCCTGCAAACACAACTGCAGGGATCCGTGCACTCAGCTGCGGACTTCCTCCCCAGGACTTTGCGCACTGAGCTACAGAGCCTCTACCTATGCTACGACCCGAAATTTATACTTCTTACTTAAGATCTATGACTCTTTTATCTTGTGTGTCCCTAAAACTACTTAGAGCTTAGCTCTTTTTATATAATCCCATGGTTTGCAGACCATGGGTAGATCTCTTACAACTGACTTTACTTTACAAAACTAAGGGCAGACAACCCTTTATGACTTATGACGCCTACACACTCCGCGACCACAAAATGCAGAGTCTTTACAAGTTTCTTACAAAATTTGACCAAAACATGGGCTTTTAGCCCCAAAACTATACCACTCGTTACCAACATCCTCTACAATGAAGGAAATTAGACACAAGTTACACTAAGAAATCACCAAGCACATGTACCTTGCTTTTGGAAAACCAAGTATATCACTCTCATGTGCTGAGAAGCAAGATCTAATGTATATCTTTAAGATAATGAAAACCGTGCCATCATACCGAATAGGACTCCACCAAAAAATGTGAGGTCTAGTTGGAACTCCATACCAAGGAGATCCTCTAAATGTTTGCGGGTCTAGCATCATCAACAAGTTCTTATGGATGTAGCCCTACACTAGGGTGTGTTATCACTCAGGTTGTCCCTAGGCTCCTGTAGGGATACGGCCGAGGTAACCACAAACCAATCTTTGGATTGCAGGTTCTAGCCCACCTGCAATCAGAGAGGGCTCTCTCTTAATGATTCAACTTTGTTGATAACTTTAGGCTAGCTTTTGGCTCAGTGGTTTTATTTGTGTTTGGATGGAAGGAAAATGCTTTCAGGCAGAGAGGAAATTTATGAAGTGATAAGTTTCAAACCATTGGGCATGGAGTCATGGGATAGGATTATCAGTGCGTCTTTCTGGTCATAAGAGAAATAATGAAGCAGGATAGCTGCTCATAACACAATCTTCAGACTAAAAGGGTGAATTATATGTAAGAAATGAGAGGCACTTAAGAATCTCTCTTTTAACTTAACAGAGGGAAAGATGATCTATATCTAGGGGCAATGAAGAATCCCTGGATAACTGTCTTGGGTTAAGGAAAACATGAGCTATGTGGAATTCATATTTATGCTTAAATAGAAGAAAACATAAAGAAACAACAGAAATTGAGCATAGAGTGTATTTAAACAAATTCTACGCTAATCTTTCTTTCTGCTGTTTAAGAGCGTAATTCATGAATGAAAACAGAGGTAAGAAACACTTATCGAGTTATGCAACAACTCGGGAATTCCATAATCACTCTTCAACCAGTAAACACAGTGAACAATCCCTTCTCCAAGGCTCATAAGCAGTCTTTGATTATAGAAACTTATCAGATATTACAGTGCGAGTCTCTCCCGGAGCAAAATTAGCTAGAGATAGCTTGTTGACAAATCAATCAACCAACCAACCAACCCGTAATACAGTGTTCAGGGCTGTTTTTATAGTGCAAATATCTCAAACTTATTTATTACAATTGACCTAAAACAGGTCTGCAAAGAGCTTTCTAAACCTGAACTTGTGTCAAAATTAAGTGCAAGTAAATATCTATTGAAATTGTGTCAGAGGTAGCTGGATCAAAAGGAGTGCAATGTGGCCCTTGGAGCCTTAATGCAGTACTGCTGGAATAACTGTGCTTTGGGATCTGTAGTTCTGTTCTGGTGCGAGTTAAATGTGCAATAACCATGATTTGAGAGTTTTGAGTGGCCTCGCCCTCTTTCTTGACTTTGCTGGAAGGTATTTAATTTTCTCCTGCTTTGGGCCGCTGTTAAGATCTTCGCTGATACTCTTTGCCGCTACATTGATGGTCTCCGCCGCTTGCTGATATTCTTTTACAGGCTTTTTCCCTATTGATTTGATCTGATACTCTTTAATCTTTGTCTCTGGTCTCTTCCTGTCTTCAAATCGGTTTAATTTGGCAAATTCAGGCAATTTCGGGCCTTTTCGGTGCAAAACGGGCCAAGGAATCAAAAGATTCCCTAAAGATTCCCCAAAATGGCCTATTTCCCGTAGCGCTTCGCGCTAATCGCGCATCAAAAACTGCCTCTGTTTCTCATTCCGGAGCTCCGAAGCACGATTTTTCCTCTTGCGCGAATTCTCAGTTTTCTGGCTGCTGACGTCAGCAGTACGGCGGATGACGTCAGCAGTGGGGTCCTTTGGTACGGATGTGATGTCAGCATGCTGACGTCATCAAGGTGACGTGGCAGTACGGCGGGGTGACGTGGCAGTGTGAAGTGGACCGGGCGCAGGCAGGGCGAGGTGACGTGGAGGCGACCTGGCAAGATGAGGTGGCGCTCTTGTTATGTGAGGGGAGGGCAGTTTTCCCCGTGCGTCGGACCGCCTTTGGTACGGAGGTGGTTTCTGTCAGGGGCGGCCCGATGCAATGGGAGGCCGCCACCTGTCCCGGTGTACGACGGGAAAACCGTCGGACATCGGGCGGTAACATACCACCGTAATCGGGCGCGCGATGCGATCAAGGATCGTCGGATCTGGGGGCGGCGATTCGACGATGGACGGGAAAGGGAGATGCGCGGGGTTTAGCAAAGGTGCGCGCGCGTTAAAAGCTTAATTTTCCACGGCGCTGTGGGTTTTAACTTTAGAAATCGGGTTAAACTAGTGTTGGCGCATTGAAAACTTTATTAAATAAACATTAACAGTTTCCAAAGGAGAGTGCGCGAGGGGGTTTATTAGCATTGGAAGGGTTTTCTTAGTGTTAGGAAGGGGTCCATACACTTGAGAGTGGAATTTTTTTGCAGAGGGAGGGTTCTTACTAAAGTCCAGGTGACTTAATAATTCCCAGTGAAGTATTTAAGGTTATATTTCAACCAGGGGGAGGGGATATTTACATAGGGGGATTATCTACATAGTTTTAGTATGGGGACAAGGAAAATATAAGGAGTTAAATAATAATGTCAGTAGTTAATATGGAGATGACAAGAAAGCGCTAAGTTTCAGAAATCTTAGGCTTGAAAAGGGGAGATAGAACCTTATAGAGAGTATGGATTTTCTTTGAGTGAAGTAGATCTTCACCCAAGCTAATGACATGAAAATGATGAAACTAAGAGGTATCAAGCATATCTTGACCTCTTTTTGGGGAAATTAGTTAATGATTTGGGGGAGATGGAGAAAGGGAGTTAGTTATGCCTGTTTTGAGTTTTTTCACATAGAACTGTCTGGTGATTGTGTCCTGAGTAGAGATGACACCCTGAAAACATGGAACTGATCAGCAATCAAGATTCTGCAACCTCAAAACTACCTACCCAGCCTACTTACCTAACATTTTTTCTTCTTTTGGTTTGGGTGCACTTAGACTTGCAGACCCATCATTTCAATTTTTCTTTCCTATCTACAAACTACCCTTTTTTCTTCCAAGGGCCCAGATTAAGCAGTTGGGCTCCTTTGATTCTCTACCTATCTAAGAATATGCCAAGATTAAGTTGTTTGGACAGATTTTCATCCTCTATATTCTAAAACAGGAAACTAAAACCTAGGGAGACCAAGATTAAGCTGTTTGGACCTCCCTTTAGCTGAAAATTGTACAAAACTGGAATAACTTCTCAAAATTTGGAAAAGTAGTTAGATGAACTCTGAGTAGCCTTCTTTTCTTGGTGACTGTTTAGCAAATATGGAGCATTGCAGCATGCAAAGTATGACATATTTGGTCTGTAAAATGTCAATCATGAAATATGAGTAACCTGCCGTAGCAGGAGGCTAACAAAGACATTACGGGTTAAAAAAAGATGAAAACACTTTCACCAGCTACAATGAAGTTTATCCAAAGTAAAAGTGAAAAACAGTTGAAATAAATTCAAGGTTAAAAGATGAAATCAGAGCAGAAATGGTACATTCTTCAAAAACTTCTTGTTTAAGTCATAGTTTTGAAAACAATATTGTGGCCAATCCATGAAGTATTGTACAAAACTGGAGGAGGTTTTTGTTCCTAACAGGCAAATCTACAAAAATCTCTCTCACTTTTTACACAAGTATTACCAAAAGGGCGATAAGGGCATGTCGTCACAACCTATTTTTCAGTTTGTGCAAAATCATGTTTTTGACATATTTTTGCAGAGAATGTTGTGAACAACTGGAGATGAATTTTCAGAAATGGAGAGAGGTTTATTTCAAAAACATTCTTATCTACAAAAACCTCTTTCACTTTGTACATATCTATCATTGATTGAGATATAAAAGCGTATCATTGGACCCTAAGTTTGTATAATTTCTGGGGCAGAATGCACAAAGGAAGGATGCAGTTAGTGACTGGGATGCCTCATCATCAACTAAGAGTTGCTATCAAATTCGACTTTCTCTTGTTTTTCACCATAAGTTCATATAAATAGTGCCAAATAGATTCATTAGTTTTGAATGTCCTTTATTTAAGTTCTATTTATGTAAACAGTTGGAGATATTTGTGAAACTAATCTTGATATTTTTTAAAGATATTTCAGTTTACAATTAGTATAAATACTTCTTCATTTGAAGTATTTTGGGTGGATTCTTTGACATTGCTGTAAAACTAATATTTTTGAATAAAAAGTGTTGTTGGACAAATTTTTCATGGTTGGCTGGATAAAGGATTGATGTAAAGGACTTTTCTCAGGATTCATGTGTTGGGCATCAAATAAATAAGTATCTTATATCTCTGTGTTAATGTTTTCTGGTTTATTATATTCATTATGTTCCATATCTTAACATTAAATGAAAAAGAATAATTCATAAAGTGCTTAAGTGCAATCTGTCTTCAATCGTTTTTGTTCTCAATGTTTTCTTCTAAACTAGTATAAATAGTGAATTCTTAATCACTCCTATTTTATAGTTTATTCATCTTAATCATTTGGTAAAGAATTCTTAATTTCTCTTCATTGATGGTTAGTCACGTTCTTCTTTCTTAAAGTATGTTGAAGGATTCTTAGTTTCCCTTTAACCCTTTAATCCCATCCCATATTTTTAAGTCTCTATTTGCTCCATGTTCAGCTATCTTGCCCTGTGAAACCATCCTTTATTGAGAAACCAAATCCAGTTGAGCCATTTTCCCTGACTCCATTAGCCCAATGGACTAAACTATTCAGTTCTACCCCTTTGCTATTGAAATTCACCAACAAATTAAAAAAAAACCCCAAGCTCTAATAACTGGCCTAAAACATTATCAAAACAAAGCTAAAACTTAAAGAGAGAGCCCTCTCTGGATATAGATTGGCTAGATTCTGTATCTAAAAGATTGGTTTGTGGTTACCTCGGTCCCCTTTCGCCTTCTTACAACTTCTGGGAAAATCTAAGTGATAACATAGTGGTGACTCCGCTGAGGAACGAATAGTTTGTTTGTTTGTTTTTATTGTTTGCTTTACAAACTATAGAGGTAGCCTTTGAACTGCTCTTGCTTTGCAAGTGCATATTAGATGAATGTTGCTTTAGTCTATCTTCTATTTAGTTTATGAACTGATCTAATTTCTAAAAATTAGACCAGTTCCTCATGTCAAATAAATCTTTAAGAAAGTTTAAATCTCATATCTGAAGCCTCTTAATGAAATCATAGAAGTTGTGTTGAAAATTCATAAAAAAGCAAAAAATTGTAAAATATTTGAAATATGGCTTCCTGGAGAACTAACTTTTTCTTCAAAATTGTTTTACAGGTTTAAATTTGATCTATGATGGTGGACAGTGATCAGACACACAGAGGTTAAAATTATCCACCTAGCGACTCCAAAATCAATTCTACATTGAAGATTCCACTGGAGGAATGAACCTGAAAGAACTATGTGAAAAGATTAGGCTTTAACTTGGATTGTTATCTGAGACATTATGTTCTTTCTCATCAGGAAAGTATTTCAAATGTATATAGTATTTTAGAGAAGATCTTAGAGTAGTTATTAATTTATCTCTTTTGGAAATTGTAAATATAAAATCTCCCTGCACATTTGAGCATCATTCTTCTGACTCTTTTGATAATCATTTTCCAATCAAGACACTGTTGTTCAAAGATTCAGAGCTTCAAGTTTCAAAGCAATTACACAACCAAATAATCCATATTCCAAAGCATTAATAGTGATACAGGATGACAGGGTTTGTGGAAAATCTTTCATTTCATGAAGCTTTAAATGAATTCAGGGATGAGTTATCAAAATTTCAGCTTGATGAAGATTTCTTAAGAGTTGTGTTTAAATTGGTCAAAACAAGAAAAAAATTCTCATAGAACTAATATGTGTTTTCTTAATTTAGTTGCTGAAAAATATGAAAATGAAATTAAACTTTTGCATTCTCAAATTCAGTCATATAATTTCGGAGATCCTAAAGAATTCTTACAAAATTTGCCTTCTCCAAACGAAAAGGAAATTGTACTGCCTTTTGATTTGCAGATTGAGGATGATTATGCTTTCGAGAGCAAGACTGAAGAAGTAGCTTCATGGTTTAGTATTGAGGATACAGTTGATCAATTAAACATTGAAGGCCTAGAAGAAACTATCATACTTTATGCTTTTGTTGATCCTATAGCAGATTATATGGAGGTTCTTCTCAACTCAATTTCTTTAACATGTTTTCTCTATGAGGACCAAATACATCAGCCATGGCCTTTATATATCACAATTTTGATTATGTGGATACATGATCAAATTACGCTTCTGATTTTATCGACAACCAGTCAAGCAATTCACTTGTTTTTGCAGTTGCTTGATTGGCTTCATTGTCGTTTTTGTATTATTTAATTCAACCTGATTTTCAATAATATAGAGTAGGTAGGATTTAATTAGATTATGAAATAAATCCTAAACGATTTGAATCCAATCAAAAGGCCTTAAGGTCTTGATGATTTACTAATTTTGTTTGAAGGTTACAACACCTCTTAATTTCAGGTCAAATCTCAAGTTGTGTAGCAGGAAAAGGTTAATTTCTTTTTTAATAAAAAGACCAACGCTGAAGATTCCTACCCAGGTGACAAGGTGCTCAAGTGGGATTCAAGAAGGGAGAATAAAGGTTTGGTGTTGATTAGATGGTAGTATTGGAGTTGAAGCCCGAAGAGAAGGCCCTAAGCTTCAAAAGTATTACTGTCATACATATAATAAAGCAGCAGGAAAAAGAAGATTGCGGAATACAGTCAAACTCATTCAGAGGCCATTTGATCTATTGTTTTTGACTTTCCACCAGGGAAAGCCATCCACAAGTGGAGCCATTGTTAGGCCCCTATACCAATAGGTGTCATATGTCATGATTGACTTGATGAACTATGTAATATGTTGATACCTTTTATTGTTGCAAAGGTTTTCCATATTTTCAAAAAATCAAAAAATTTAAAAAATGTAAAGAGGGTATACCCTAAAAGAAAAATCAAAGGGTAAAAAGAATAAAGATGGTCAAAAAATGAAAGAAAATGAACCCCAAACAAAAATAAACCAGTAAAGTGTGCAAGTTTAAATGCCACTACCTTTTACTTATGGGTAATAAACAATTGTGTGCAGCTTGTTACTTATGCCACAATTTATGAATAGTCAAACTGTTTAAACTTGGCTCATTCATTTTTCAATTTCATGTTGTACAAATAGAGAATAAAATATCTGACCAAATAGTTTAATCTTGGCAGATTAATAGACAGGTAGAGTGAATAAAAGGAGCTTAACAGTTTAATCTGAGCCCTTGGATGTAATAAGTGTAGATTTATATAGATATCATTATGTAAAAGAAAAGAAAACTTGAAGAGGGTTTGCAAGTCTAAGTGCACCCAAATAAAGAAGTGAAAATGCTAGGTTAATGTAAGTAGGGTAGGTAGATGATGTTGCAGAATGATATATGATGGATGATGATTCTAAATGTGTTAATCTTTCATTTTTCATCATAGTGCAAAGGCATACACTACATTGAAGACATCACAAGCAAAGCAAAGTCACAATGATTAACTCCCCTTCTCATTTTCCCTAATTATTCACTAATTTCCCCTAAGGACTAAGGTATTTGCTAAATTGGAGGGGCTCAGAGCATTTCTCTGACTTTTGGAGAGACCGGACCCTCGGCCCAATAATTTCAAAAGCTTAAGTACTTAAAACCATCATTCATTCACTCTCATAAGTCTTTTCCTAAGTAAAATTCTATTTTACTTAGGAAAAATACACAATATCACATGGCCCTTTTTTTCACTTAAGCCTAAGTTGAATGCACAACTTTAATGTCTTTTACTTGGTGCTTTTACACTTCATAGTCATATTAACTATTAACCTATTTAATATATAACTCCCGCACAATATTACCCTTTTCCCGTATTATTTAAATATATTAAAAAACCCCCAAATTACTATATATCCCACCCCTTTGGTTAATTATAACCGTAAATCATACTTAAATAAGATTAACTAGTTAACCCGTAACTAGTTAACAGGCTAATCCCCCCGCTGCATCAATCGGGATTAATTAACCCCCATGGTTAATTAAGAACCCTTCATCCAATTATAACACCCTCGATATGATTAATTAACTCCTAATTATGTCGGGCCCGCCGCAGTTAAACCCCGCCACACCACGTCTCCCGTCAGTCGTTCGACTACGCCCCCATCATTCGATGGTTGTTATTGGTATTGCGTGACCGTTGGTGATTGCGCGTTAATGCGCGATCACCAAGCGGTTTTTACACCGTAACACCGCCACATGTCAAGCAACCAATGGAATTGCTGGTCCAACGTCCATTACTGACCTTCTCCAAAAGCGGTGCGATAGATCCCGCTTACCGCCTGCTTGCTACATGACAAACCATCTACTGTTTAGCTCGCACTATATTTTGAAAGTTTGCCCATTAAAGTTCAAACCCCAAGAACCCAAGTTTTCTTGTCCTTCACCCATTCTACTATGTAAACTTATGTAACCTATCTACGCCACCTAAAGCCTCTGTTAACTGATTCAAGCATGGTTTACCTCCTTAAAAGCATTATGGACTCACTCCACAGACCTTTCAAGCTCAAAGGAAACCTTTTTGACCTATCCTGTAAGCCAATTCTTTCTTAACAGTTTGTTTTGTTTTACAGACGATCAGAAGACCACAACCTTGCATAAACAGTGTTAATACTAGTCATAAGACCTATTTACTCCAAGATTGTTATAAGGTCTATTCAAATAGAGATGGAAGGTAAAAGGACACAGAAAGAACAATCAAAGTGTATTAGGGTTAAAGAGTATCAGATTGAAGACCAAGTCAAGTAAATCAACTAGCATGAAGATAAACAACAAAGAAAACAATTACAAAGCATATCATACAAATTCATGTCAAAGTGAAGATAGATGAAAAACAGAGTGGTGAAAGTAAACAGTAAAAGTAAACATGAAGACATTACGGGTTAAACAAAGATGAAAAGACTTTCACCAGCTACAATGAAGTTTATCTAAAGTAAAAGTGAAAAACAGCTGAAATAAATTCAAGGTTAAAAGATGAAATCAGAGCAGAAATGGTACATTCTTCAGAAATTTCCTATTTAAGTCATAGTTTTGCAGAAACTATTGTGGCCAATCCATGAAGTATTGTACGAAACTGGAGGTGGTTTTTGTTCCTAACAGGCCAATCTAAAAAAACCTCTCTCACTTTTTACACAAGTATTACCAAAAGGGAGATAAGTGCATGTCTTCACAGCCTATGTTGCAGTTTGTACAAAATCATGTTTTTTACATAGTTTTACAGAGAATATTGTGAACAGGTGGAGATGAAATTTGGGAAACTGAGAGAGGTTTATTTCAAAAACATTCTTATCTACAAAAATTTCTTTCACTATTTACATATCTATCACGGATTGAGATATAAAAGCATATCATTGGACCCTAAGTTTGCAAAATTTATGGGGCAAAATGCACAAAGGAAGGACGCAGTTAGTGACTGGGATGCCTCATCATCAACTAAGAGTTGCTATCAAATTAAAATTTCTCTTGTTTGTCACCATAAGTCCATAGAAATAGTGCCAAATAGATTCATTAATTTTGAATGTCCTTTATTTAAGTTCTATTAATGTAAACAATTGGAGATATTTGTGAAACTAATCTTGATATTTTTTCAAGATATTTTAGTTTACAATTAGTATAAATACTTATTCATTTGAAGTATTTTGGGTGGATTCTTTGATATTGTTGTAAAACTTATGTTTTGGAATAAAAAGTGTTGTTGGACAAATTTTTCATGGCTGGATGGATGAAGGATTGATGTAAAAGTATTTTCTCAGGATTCATGTGTTGGGCATCAAGCAAATACGTATCTTATATCTCTGTGTTAATGTTTTCTAGTTTATTATATTCATCATGTTCCATATCTTAACATTAAATGAAAAATAATAATTCATAAATTCCTTAAGTGCAATCTATCTTCCATCGTTTTTGTTCTCAATGTTTTGTTTTGAACTAGCATAAACATTGAATTCTTAATTGCTCATGTTTTCTAGTTTATTCATCTTAATCATTTGGTAAATAATTCTTAATTGCTCTTCATTGATGGTTAGTCTTGTTCTGATCTCTTAAAGTATGTTGAAGGATTCTTAGTTGCCCTTTAACCCTTTAAGCCCATCCCATTTTTTAAAGTCTCTATTTGCTCCATGTTCAGCTATCTTGCCCTGTGAAACCATCCTTTATTGAGAAACCAAATCCATTTGAGCCATTTTTCTTGAATCCATTAGCCCAATGGACTAAACTGTTCAGTTCTACCCCTTTGCTATTGAACTTCACCAACAAATTCAAACAAAGCCCCAAGCTCTAATAACTAGCCTAAAACCTTATCAAAACAAAGCTAAAACTTAAAGAGAGAGCCCTCTCTGGATACAGATTGGCTAGATTATGTATCTAAAATATTGGTTTGTGGTTAGCTCGAACCCCTTTCCCCTTCTTACAACTTTTGGGAAAATCTAAGTGATAACACAAGTCTTTCGAGATTATCCATCTCCAACCACTCTAACAGAGCTCCGCAGCTTTTTGGGTCTTGCCAACTTCTACCACAGGTTCGTGTTGGGAGTTTCTCATATCACTTGGCCCTTGAGTCAAGTCACCAAGGGAGGAATGAAATCAAGATTCTTTTGGTCTGAATCTCAATAGAAGGCATTCATAGAGTTGAAACATCGCCTCTGCTCAGCACTAGTGTGCGCATTACCAGACTCACAACAACCATTTGAGATCGAGACAAATGCCTCTGACTATGCTATTGGGGTAGTCCTTACTCAACAAGGGCATCTAATGGCATATCATAGTGAGACACTTTCAAACTCAATCCGAAAATATCTCACTTATGACAAAGAGATGTATTCCATTGTGCAGGCCTACCGACAATGGAAGCATTACATTTTGGGGAAGGAAACGGTCATCCACACAAACCACCGCCCCTGTAATTCATACAGACCCAAGGGAAGATGCAGCATGATTGCCATCAGAAGTGGTCCACATACCTACAACAGTTCCATTTGAATATCAAGTATAAAAGGGGAAACACCAGTAATGTTTCAAATTTCCTCAGTCGACCACCGATCATGGCGTTAAACACCGTGCTCAACTCTTGTGGGCACGAGACTTCTGATTGGCCACTTCTCTACAAAAGCATTCCATAATTCGGCCACACATACCAGACACTCTTGGAGGTTCAACATGTTCCAAATTTTCACCTCTAGTATGCCCTGTTATGCCACCTGGGTCACCTTTGTGTTCCTTCAAGCGAGTGTGCCAAGATGATTTGGGAAGCACACTATAGTCGGGCTGATAGGATTTCGGGGTCGAGAAAATGGTGGCAATACTTCAAAATTATTCCTATTGGCTGGATCTTCGACAGGATGTCAGGAAGTACATCAAATCCTGCATTTCCTGTGCCATTGCCAAACCGACCATCAAGAAGCAAGGCCTCTATACTCCGCTGCTTACCCCTAGTCGACCTTGGGAATCCATCTCCATGGATTACATGTCGGGCCTTCCTTCTACTAAGCATGGAAACGACTATGTTTTTATGGTCGTCGACAAGTTCTCGAAGATGGCCATCATGGCGGCCTGCAAGAATAATATCACAACAGAAGCCACTGCTAAAATATTCTTTGAATGAGTGTGGGTACACTTTGGGATCCCACAGAGTATCATCTCAGATCGAGACAATAGGTTCCTCTATACATTTTGGTCCAATATCTAGTCGATGATGGACACCAAACTGACTAAGTCCACAACCTTCCACCCCCAAACTGATGGTGAGATAGAGGTTGCCAATAGGATGATCATACACATTCTGCGCGTGTACAACTCAAAGCATCCACACACATGGGATGAGACCCTCCCCTATGTTCAACACAACTATAACCAGGCTCTCCATAGCTTGACTAGCCACAACCCTTTTTAGGTGGGCTTGGGATTCCAGCCACTATGTCCCATTGATGTGGCCATGCCATTTGCAGCTACTTAGACAAATTCATCTCATGTCCAGTCCGAAACAGATAAGGAAAACAACTTCATTGAACACATCCATGGACCATTGTTTCTCATCCCAAAGCTGTATTCCTTGGATAGATATTTCTAATGAGGTATTGTGTGTGTTAAACGAAGATCGTATGTCAAAGTTACGACCACAGGAAGTTGATGTACCAATTTACCCAAATGGGGCCCATAGTTTGGCACTTCATCTCCTAGGGTTAGGTTTTTGGATGTTTAGAGTTTTCCATTGTTTCTCAACAATAAATAGGCCTTCGAGCCTCATTGTAAGACAATACAGAGGCATGTAGCTGCCACATCTCTCCTCAGAGATAAGCTACCATCGCCTGAGCTAGTTTATTTCCAATTATTTTTGTAAGCATATTCCAGTATTTTACATTAATGAAATGAAGTATTGTTTATGATACATTTATGTATTTATGGTTATCTCTATAATTTGTTGCGTTCTTGTTTAAATCTGGATCATTTCCCCTATACTTTGGTTCATTTCTTCTTCACTTGAGAGACTCTCTTCTTTGCAAGAGTAGGATGCCTTATAGGCCTAGTTTACTAGGCCAAATAATGAGATATATATGATTGTTATCTTGCTGTTGTAGTGACCACAAACTATCCTCTATTTCTTGCATGTGCGACTGTTTTTCACCCTAAAAATAGTCCCTTCAACTTCGGTTTAGGTCTCTCCTTCTTCACTGCACTAGAGGCTCCTTCTTCTTTAACTCTACTTACCCTTTTTTGGTCTTCATTTCTCGCTGACTTAAGAGGTCATGGCTTGATGATGTAGTGGAATGGGAAACCTCTATATATAGAGGGTTGTCCCTCCTTTTAGGCTGACTAGAAGGTCGACTTGAAGATTGTTTGCAGGAAAACTTGTTATGCTTGATTCAATTGGCTTCTTTTGTGGTGTAACATGCTTGGAGGGGACTCTTTGATGGTGCCTTTGCTTTGGAGGATACTTGTCTTTGCTTGGAGGAGCATTCTTTGACTTCTATACAAAAATATACATGGTGCAACATGCCCTTAAGGTATTCAACATTTTCTTTTGACTATTTGACTCACCTATAGCACTTTAACTTGTGCTAGAACTATTTCAACGAGCAAGAAACTCATTGACATATATTATAAAAATAATATTTCTTTTCTTGAATAAATACAAATATCAAAAGTACATTTATGAAGATCGAACCTAGTTATATTTCCTTCAACAATCCCTCTTAACTAGGGAGGTATTCATACAACATTACAAGGTGTTTTGCTATGTTTCAATCTTGAAAAATTCACAGAAGATAAACTTGATTTGGATTCCATATGTTATAGCATCATATCAATCAGAATTGTCATAGTGGAAGGCCTTGAATAAAAACTCCATCCCTCCATGAGACCATGAGCTACAATGCTGGCGAGACCAATGATTTATAGACACCTTCATCATTGTCTCTCAAGGTACATTCCCACCTAGGTGTTCACTGAATATGACCTTCTAGGACTATTATTATCTTGGGTCCCTAGCCCTCAAAGAATATCGGTCCTCTTGCTTACTCTTGTCTTGGATTCCCTACACATCCTCAAAGATTATCGAATGCCAGAAGATTACCCAATCCTCCCATTCTTTCTTCCCAAGTGAAGACAAGAATGTTGGTTCGAAACGCGTCACCCAAATATTCAATGTGACTTCTTCTGAAAAACTCTTTATACATTAAGAATGTTGTGTTTATCACTTCCTCTCAATTGAGGAAGTCATGCCCAAGTATCCTCTTACAAGGTACCTTTCCAAGTTCCTTTGTAATTGGGAACTTGTTATAACTCCCTCTTAGCTAGGGACTTGTCCATTCATCAACAACTTCTTCTTCGTGGGTCCTTCAGCTTGATCTTCTTCTTTCCTTCAATGTCACGAAGTCTTGGTTTGAACTTCCATTTGATAGGGAACCATCCATTGATCAATTTCCTTCCTTCTTTGTCATGTAATTGCTTTCTTCGTGGAAACTGGTCTTCTGGTCATATATCAAGTTCTCTTTTAATCTAGCTACTCCTTTGTCATCTTGTCCATGCTTAAGAATACTCTTCTCATGGATGTTCTGTTGAGCTTGCTTGTTACCATGCTTTGGTCTAGTATCCCTTCATGACTTCATCCTAATATTGCTTCAACATTTCTTTTCTTTCGCTAGATGGTTTCTTCATTATGACATCTTTGTAGAATGGAATCCGTTATCTGCACCTTTCATATCTCCAAGGTATTCATAGGTTTCAAGGGTCCTTCCTTCCTTTTTCAGAGTTGTCTTGCCTTCTTTCGGGAGATATCTTCAAAGTATCTTGTCAGATAGTGATTCTTGGTGATCATGGTGTTCTTCACATGCTTGATCTCTGTCTTCATTTGCTTCTTCTTCGATAGATTAGTCAACCACCTTACACTTCCTTGTGAGAGCACTTCTTCATTGCTTGCTTCTAGAACTAGTCAACATTTTCTTCTTTACTTGCTTCTTAATCAACAATCTTATACTCCTTATGTGAGTATTTTCTTTTGTTTGCCTCATCTTGGTTCTCCTTTGATCATCTTGCTTCATTTGGTTGTCCTTGGTGTGGCCCTTCTCACTTCATCTTAGCTTGCCTACATCTCATCCTTTTCTTGAATCCCATGAATGGGATTCCCAATGAGACATCTACTTTGGTTCATGAGCCTTCTTTTGAAGATTCCATTATAGGATCTTAAAGACCCTTACCTGCAAATGTTTCTTTCCTTTTGATGATGGAGGTCTTCTAAGATTCTTAATCATGATCAATTTTCTTTCATTGTGGATGAGGTCCTATTCTAGGTCTGCTCCTTCTACATGAATATCTTGAGCTATATCTACCATGCTCCTATACTCTAGAATATATTTCTAACCATGCATTTTGTTCTCATTTATAAATGCTCTTTCTACATGAGTATCTAGAACTCTATGTACTTCATGCTTTTAGATTCTAGAAGTTGTTTCTAGCCATGCAATATTATTCTATTCCTACATCCTCCTATCCTACTCAAAACTTTGAAATAAGAATTTAAGTAAAGAGTTTGACTTAGTCATAGTAGAGATCTTCCTTCTTTTTCTTCTTGTCTTCTTCTTTCATTTCTTGAGTCACATGAGCTTCTTCCATTTTATTTTGTTGTTCTTCTTCTTCTTTAGTTTAGGACAATTCCTCTTGTAGTTTCCATATTCTTGGCATCCATAACATTGGATTTTGGACATATCTTTGTTGTTGTTCTTCATGGACCAAATTTTCCAAATTTTCCCTTCCTCTTGGCCATGGTAGCAAATGCTTGCTCCTTTTAAGCCACATATTCCTTGGCTTTGAGTCTGGTTTCCTCTGTTTTGCATAGAGACCACATTTCGCTTAGTTTGGTAGCTTCCTTCTTGGCATAGATGCTTGATGTGAAGTTTCCCCAATCCTCAGGTACAACATTGAGTACTGCAATTGTCATTTCTTTGTCTGACATGAATTCCCCTAGCTCTTGAAGTTGATATCTCATCTTAGAGATCCTCATGAAGTAGGGAGCTATTCCTTCCTTTGATATCTTCATCTTGTACAATTAATTTCTTAAAGATATCACTTCTCCAGTTGTGGTTACTGAGTATAGCTCTACTAGTTTATCATAGATTTCTTTTGATGCTTCAAATTTGGAGACATGAGGAATGAGAGAGTCCTTGATAGATTCTATTAGAATCCTTTGAGCTCTTGTCTCATCCTTATTTTACTTGGCTAAGGCTTGGGTTTGTTCCTTAGCATGGATAGTGATATTCCCTTTGACATGTTCTAGAAGCTCATTCTCCTTGAGAAGTAAATTATCCCTCTTCTTCCATGTAAGAAAGTTATTGGTTCCTACCAATTTGTTGCCTTCCTTGCAAAAAGACATTGATGTATATTCAGAAGGAGACATATACTTGATAGATTTTTATATGTAGTGGATTTTCTTTCTCCTTGAGGACTTGATGGCTTTCCTTCCTAGGATCTTTATGTTATTCAAGTTTCCTTCTCTAAGTGGACTTGCTTGATGATGAGATTTGCTTGGTAACTTGTAGATAATGTAGGTCCCTCTTTGATCTGATTTTATTTGTAGGTGCCTTTATGTAAGGCTCTTCTTCTTGCTTTGTAGTCTTCCTTGACGAATGATAGATGGTAGGCCTTCTTGTCCTTGAAGTGATTGACACTTCTTGGCTTGATGCTTCAAATTTGTAGATGTCCTTCCTTGATGAGTGTTCTTGAGATTCACTTTCCTTGATGTGTCACCTTAGCTCTGATACCATATTGAAGAATTTAGGGCAATTCTATGCAGTGTGATTCTTCTTGACATGATAACAATTTGTAGAGTCTTTTTACTTTTCTTGTTAGCTTAATATTCTTCTTATCTTATTAATTCATGTGTGTGTACTTCATCAAACTGTTATAAAAAACATAAAACAAGAACACAAGATATTGTCTCTCTGCCAGGGCCAAAATCGCTCTTCTCTTGAGAGGAAAATCGTTCGGCAAGTTTTCTCTTATTGAATCTTCTTTCTTGATCAATGATAAACCCTAGACCCTTGACTATAATATCCTCCAAGCACAAGTCAAGTCCTTTCTCCTTTTTGCACTTTGTTCCGCGACACTTAGTCTTCCTTCTTTTGGCACTTTGTTCCTTGACACTTTTTCCTCCTTCTTTCAGCAACTGGTGATGGACCTTGGTTATGTGAGTTCTTGAAGAGACTTCAATATTTGGTCCTTGGTGAGATCCTTCACAATTGAGGATACCTTACTTCCATTGAACCAAAGTAGATTCTTCTTGAGGTGTAGTTGTAGACTTGATAGAGCTACACTACAACCTTAATTTCTTGCACGTGTGGGATGTTTACCCTATACTTTGGTTCCTTTCTTCTTCGCTTGAGAGACTCTCTTATTCACAAGAGTAGGAGGCCTTATAGGCCTAGTTTAATAGCCCAAAAAATGAGATATATATGACTGTTATCTTGCTGCTGTAGTGACCGCAGAATGTCCTCTATTTCTTGTATATGTGATTGTTTTTCAACCTAAAAACAGTCCCTTCAACTTCGGTTTAGGTCTCTCCTTCTTTGCTGCACTAGAGGCTCCTTCTTCTTCGAATTTCCTTACCCTTTCCCGGTCTTCCTTTCTCACTGATTTCAGAGGTCATGGATTGATGTTGTAGTGGAGTGGACATCCTCTATATATAGAGGAATCTCCCTCATTTTAGGCCAACTTGAAGACTGTTTGTAGGCCGACTTGTTATGATTGCTTCAAATGGATTCTTTAGTGGTGTCACATGCTTGGAGGAGACTATTTGATGGTGCCTTTGCTTTGTGATCTGAAATGATAATAAACTAAAACTAATGTAGAATTAATTAACCATTAATGATTTTAATGTTAGCTTGAAAGTGCGGAAATCGAGGAAAACTACCTGAGAAGAAGACTTTATGACAACTGATTAAACATAAAATCGATGCATAACAGAAGTGCAAATAGTAAAAAGCACAACGATACCAGACAATGAGATTGATGACAGAGTTCGTCCCTGATGCACTACGTCTCCGGGTCCGCCTTCAAGATGGGCGACTGTTTTTATTAGGAATGAAAAGAAGGTGTTGATTACATAGAGATTTGATCAGTCTGAATCTGCACGTAGGAACTTATGATCACTATCATCAGATAGCACTCTAAACCAACTTTCCAATGCCTCTTACGGATTCTAATGTTGACTCTGGGCACTCCCGTAACACTGAAAACAAAACCACCTATGACCTCCAGAATCTGCAAGAAAAAGTCTGAAAACCACTCCCCCTGATCAATGAAGGAAAATCCACCTTAAAAAGGACTACAGGTACATGATAACCTTATTGGGCTGGCTTGCAGATGTATTTTGTTGCATTGGATAGGTTTACAAACTCGGTCTTATAGCATAAGGACACCTAGGTAGGTTACATGGTGACCGAATTAATTCCAACAATAAAATTGTTCTAAAAACCCAAAATAAAACTTTATAACAAATTTTGAACAGTAATAGTTTTTGACAACATGGATTGGGTGGACCGCTGGCATGTGACCAAGTGGTATAACCCTTGGTGGCCACCTAGACGGTTTACTCGGCGGTTTCGGTGACCAACCCGCCGATGGTTAACCACTGACCTGTCCCCTTCCCATTCACATGCCGTCTTTTCAATGCGGTTGTAGTTCCGGCTAAGACTCTGGTGATTACACCAAAATCTGTTCACATGTTCTCCACTATGGTTTAAGAGCTGGTGGTCTATACTAACCCCAACGGTTTTTCCCACTCTGGTCACATGAGCTCCGACATGGTTAGCTGTTCGGACAGTTAATATGGTGGTTAGGGTCTGATAGTGTGTTATATTGTAATGTTTTATATGTAATTTTTTAGGCCAAGAGTTCATATGAGGTTAGAACTTAGGATTTTAGGCTTAGGACTTTAGGTTAGGTTTAGGTTTGTTTTAACACATGGTTTTTGTATTGCAATAGGTTTGATACATAGTTTTAATGTGGTAGGTTAGATTTTAGATGTATGATTAGGGTTTTAACAATTGATGACCCATTTAAAATCATTTGTCGCTAAGTGACATTAGCGACATTTGTCTGCTAATGACGAACTTGTCGACAATGTGACATAAAACCACACACATTGTCGACACCAGCTACCTTTGCGACGACAACCCTGATGACGAACCTATGCCACGGACGACACCCATGTCGAACCGAAAACCTGCAAATTTTTACAACAAAACACATGTCGTCGACCAATCCTAGCGAAACTGTCGATGAACTCATGTCAAAAACTGGGCACTAAACCATCTCAACTAAATGCCTTGAAATCCATAAACATTACTTAAACAACCTGATCCATAACCAATATTGTCGAACTGTCAAAGCTAAACTGAATTGATGACGACATTGACAAGGAAAATTTTAAGGATGGAAAATTTTCTTGAAGCTTAGAAACATTGGCGAATCTCACTAATCCCTAATATGCAAACTATAAATTTTTCAATGATATATTTGTAAAATTATTCAAATCTATAATGATTTATCATATAGCCACTATATAATGTTGGCGATTTTTAAGGTAAAATAATTTTATATTCTAAAATTTGGGCGAATCATCTTTTATAAAAATTGGAAATTGGCGAATCGTTTTTCGGAAAAATCATGGAAAATTAGCCCAGTGGGCGAACATTAGCCCCTAAAATTTTCCATGGGTCACACTGAATATTGATGAAAACACTTGAACACATGTGCAACTGAATCAATGGATTGCTCCTAGATCATTCCTCTCCACTTGAAAGCTTTTGGACAACAAAAGTTTGACTAACCAATTATTCAATGAGGGTAGAACTCCCTCTCTTTCCACCTTGACCTAACGATGTACCAATACATTCGATCAATCACATGCAAGTGATGACCCTGATGATGCTGACCATGGAACTTTTTGAGTCAGTGACTTGTCTCATCCATCTGTAGTATGAACAACTTGTGATGATGGGAAAACAACCTATTATCAATATGGCAATTAAATTCTTCCCATGAAGAATCATGAGTTAGTGATTCACAATCTTTGATAATAGTATCTACTGGATGTTGTTTAATAACATCAACATGTATAAACAATCTATTTTGCGGAATGACAGAGACAATCAAAGATATTTTGGACATCAAACCAACTACCTGATTTATCATACTTTCCCGATGCCTGATTACTAAGTGAACTTGCTACAACTTAGTTTGATTATGAAAGTATTGAATTTTGTTGATTTGTTTGAATAATTTTTCCTTCATTTACATGATGTTTCCATTGATTAACACTTTCCTCTGATGCATAAGTTCTCATTAAACACTTTTAAACTGCTTCAGAAAAGGCTTTGATATGAAAAAAAATAGGTTTCCTCTCCACTTGAAAAGAGGTTTCCAAACTGTTCGAGACATGACATGGTGACAAAATACAAGAGAAATCGAACACTAACTTTCCCCAAGACTGACCTGTATCCCTGCAACTGTTAAGTTCCAAACTTAAAATGAATTGATTCATTCTGACATTAGGAAGAGGAGATTTAGGCATAAACTGTAATTCATGTTGTAATCCCTGCTTATGACATAGAACTGAACAAGTTTCTATCTCTTTAAACAAACCATCTTTAAGCTGAGTTGCATAACTTAAACAAGAATCATGTTGATTGTTATGTTGATCCTTTACACACATGATTACAAACTTCTTGTTTGAACTTATTAATTGCTTCATCTGATTAACATTAACTGAATTCAAGTGATTTTTGTTTTGATGTGCCCTAACAGTAAATTCAACCCCATCTTTCTTAAGGTGATATTTATGTTCTCTCCTGTAAAATACTACATCATGATCATAAAGATAAGGAGTTCCTAAGACAACTCCACATATGTCTACTGGAACCACATCTAATTCCACTTCATCAATGTAATTAGATGTTATGGAAAATCTTAATCGACACTGTTTGGTGACTTTTATCTGAGTTAATTTATTTAACCATCCTAATGGGTAAGGCCTTGGATGATTCCATGTTTCCAAACCCAAACTTTTAACTAAATATTTAGAGATTAAATTCACCTATGATCCACTTTCCAACATTGTATTTATCTTTGTATGCTTAGAGGTTATCCTTATGTTAAACAATTCAACTCTTTTATCCTCATGTGGAGGATTTATGTCTGAAGAAGATACAATAGTTTTCGAACTTGAACCAGTGTCAGAAGTTTTACCTGTTGTAACCATGGCGGTTATCCTCCTTTCATCACCTCAATCTGAACCTAGATCCTGCCAGAATGCAGCAATGGCCCTCTTTTCATCCTTCTCTTAAGGAACTTTTTGGGCTTAAGTTTTGGATGAAGCTTCCAGCACTTCGATTCATCATGACCAATTCTCTGGCAGTGAGAACAAGTAGGTCTTTCCTTCTGAACGATCATTGATTTCTTTCTCTTCGAATTGTTCTTTCCCTTACTGTCATTGGTGTTAGCACTTGATATTTCACTTAGGCTGAGATAGACAAACCTCAAAGCTACATCAAACCATTTCACCTCGTAGCTAGCCCTACGAGGTATGAGAAGGCTCTCTCGGGTCAAACTCAGTGAATTTTTCAATAGGATGAGTTGACCAATTAGAAACACTAATTTTAGGCTAGTAAACTGATAAGGAGGGTTGATTTAAAGTTTTTGGGGTTTTTGGTGGCAATTGGAGGGAGTGCAATTCAGGGTGCGGGGATTAAGCTCAGTTTTTGCAGGTGGGTCTTTGGGGCAAGGTAGGAGTTTATGATGATGCCTTTAGCTGAAAGAGATGATCAAGGAAGAGAGAAGAAAGGCTAAAGAGGACGAACAATGAATTCAAATCCTCTCTAGACAGTGAAAAACATAAATTTTAAACAAAATTGAAAGCTGAGCATGGCATGCATGAATTCAAACTTTATCAATTGTTTTGTTTAAATAGCAGCAAGAGATTAAGAAATGGAACACATAAACACACTTACAATAATAGTAGGAAACACACCATCAACATAATAATCCACAAGAATCCACAATGAAGTCTGCAAAACCCTGGCCTTCCTTTTCCTCAAATTGCAGAAAATACAAGTCAAAAATACAATAGCACTTCTCCCTCTAGAGTCCAACCATGAAAATGAGAGAGAGAAGGCATAATATAGAAGGTAAAACCTCTTCCCCCACCTCTAGGAGTCGAGCTCAGCTTCCTAGGAGCTGTTACAACTAATTCTAAATCAGTCACTAGATAATAGGCCAACACAACAACTTGCCTCTAAAAGTTAGGAAGCCTATCCATGCATTAAATATTCACTATTTACATCAAAGAAGCTTCTAGAAGAGGTAAAGAAGAGTAAAAGTATCTAATGCCATGAAATTTACACAAGAATCCATCAATTACATGCCTAAATAATCAACCCAAGTGAAAACTGTGCTTAGCTGGCCAAACTGGTCAAAAACTGGCAAATTTTGCTTGACTGGTCGCACCTCTGGCTTGACTAGTCGCACCTTTTGGAAGCACTGTTTTAGGGCCTTCCCGGAGTCCAAATCAAGTGCAGGATAGCTCGTTGGAAAGGTCTGGAAGTCTACTTTCCAACCCAACCAGAATTTATGAATTTGGAGTTGATTTGACCCCTCAAAAATAAAATCTCCCAAGACTGCTTTCTGCAACTCAAAAAAGGGGCAGAAAGTCAAGATTTGGCTGTATTTTGAGCTTTTGGCTGCCCAAATCTTCACAAAATTTGAAACCCTTCCATAGGCAAGTGTAATTTTACAAGAAAAATCCAACCATGTAGAGTTTTCCCCGTTCCGA